>QRFJ01000296.1:2117855-2168845 GCA_006176705.1 Cocos nucifera
TGTTGAAAATGCATGTGCTTCATGGATGTTAAGGCCGACCTCAGCAAGCAACGCAGTCAGCTGGAAACAGAAGAACACTGAAACTTTCACTAATCAAGTTTATAAAATAAGCCAATATTAACAAAATGCTGCCACTCTTCTTCCAAGAACTGGCTAATATTATTTCTTGCATAAGCACTTAGTAGCCAACAGAACATTCTGCTTCTGCAAAAGCAGAAACTTCCACCGCGATGATTTCAGGGATTTTATACATTTCTACAATAAAAACAGACAGTAATTTGTATAGATTGGTAACCTGTAGCTTCAGAATATTAAAAATGAGAATTTATAATAGTTTAAATTGGTATACGAAGACACACCCATGAAAACTAGAATTGTTCTATTTAAGTCAGTGGTTTGTTGTTTTCATAACAAGACTTCTATAAAATCTTATTAAAAAAAGCAAATGCCTGTCCATTTTCTGGAAACTGAATAATTTTTAATGCAGATTGTTATTCAGTAAATTTCGTTTGTTATTTTTATCAGTGAGATCACATCGACTCAGTTGGCACTTGGCAGTGTGTCTGTCAGATAAATATCATGATTGCCTGGTGTAACTGTCATTGATCATAGAGAACAGGAAGGTGTATTCTACTTGCCCCTCATTATCCTTTTATCATTCCTATTCTTGAATACATCAGCAGTTTTAGTTCACAATTGGAACTTGTCAATGGAACTACCTACAAATGGTCCAAAAATCTGTTCATCTATCCTACATAACTTTCACTCTTCATGCTTTCAGATTACCCATGCTTGATAATGTTAGCTAATCTTAAAAATTAAATTGCTGAATAGACAATGACATGAGCTATTTAGCAAAAAAAATAGCACAAGTATGAGTTTGAACAACAACAATAATAATTATATCTGACACATGAAAGAACAAGCATGCTGACATTCTTCTCTTTAAAATAAATAAAAAAATCCAAAGAACTTCTACTATTGTCAGCTTATCAGAAAGTGAAAACAGCTACCCTCCTGTTGAGAGACATGAATAAATTGCCAATGAATTTAGCAAACTTTTAATTAACAAATATATTTGGGAAAAAATGATGAGGAATGAACCCTAAAATGGTAATCAGTTGGTCTACCTGACTGAGAAGCTTTGGCTTGTCATCAGTAGAAAAGGTGATTTCATGCATGGGCCTGCTGGATTATCAGAACAAACACCAAAAAAAATGAATATTTCGGTGCAGATAGATATGGTGCTCATGAATAAAGAAACAGTTGTTTTGAAGTGAAAAAAAAAAAAAAGTTACTCAAATGAACATTAATGATAATCATATACAAATATGCTCAGGACAGATGAAATCACACAGCCAGGTTGCGGCATATATTATGACTCTCAGGGGAAGAAACAGATGATATAACAAAATGCATAGCAACAACGAAAAAGGAGGCAGCAACCTTTGGAAGGTTAAAACCAGTAAAAAAAAACCAGAGAGATCTATAGCTCATCCATGATAAAGGAACAAGAAATGATCCATCCAATAATGAAGAGGGATACCAATATAAAAATTTTGATTGAGACAGAAGAATCCTGCAACAAATCAACAAATCACATATCGTGTAGGGTTAAAAACAAGCAAGAGCAGCATAACACTAACACCTCCATAAGGTTACATGGAGCAAAGAACAACAAGGTTGACAAAGGATGACAAGAAGTTCATTCATATGCATGAAAGTAAAACAGAGCTGTGGTAACACAACTAAATATAGAAGGCGAGGAAATGATTAGTGATATAAGAATCAAAATAATCATGTCAAGTTGGAACCGGCTTTATATGCTTGTATTCTTTTTCATGTTAAGGGTATACCATGATCCATTGATCTGTGCAATACTATATGGAACTTTTTTCTACAACATCTAGTAAATTATCTTGGTTCCCCATACCTCCATCCTGATCAATCAACAATATTATGCACTCCCTTGCTCATCTTTCTTGAAATTTAGTTGCACACTGACACCATCCCAATTGGTTCTAACTGCATTATTCTCAGATTCTGCAGGATTTCAGTTCCTCCCGTGTACCCATTTCTACCCTCTTTTTTTTCAGCTTTTAGCACTCAACAGTTCAGCAGCTAACACATTTAATGTCCAGCCAACATTAATGTACTAAAATTCCAGAGAATATCTACTTTCCAACCATTTATTTCAATGAGCCAGAAAGGATCTTGGTTAACCCTGCCCGAATATCAGCAGCTCATCTTACAGAGTACAACAGCGAAAATTTTTGTTAGCTCAAGGATCCTTGGTGTGCAATTTGCCTGGTCAAAGACATTATGGCAATATGGCACTACAAATCAAGTCAAAGGTCAAGTACCTTCAAGCAAAGTGGAAACTAAAAATTAACCTATTTTATCTTCATATTATTATCTCTTCCCTGTAGCACAGCAAGATCAGCTACCTTAAACATGGAGCTGCTCAGATAGGATCTAGCCTATGAATAATCAATAGTCTTTAGAAGTACAGTTATATAACCTTTCAAAATATATAATGGGTAGATGAAATATAGATACAATAGTAAGGTTGCTTCATTGTGACCTGGTTGTCATGGATTCAAAACACAGAAACATCCTCTTCGCAATGGGGTTAAGTTTGCATACATCTGACCCTCCTCAAACCCAGTAGTGTTAGGAGCCTCGTGCGTTAGACCTCCCATTTTAGGGAACTTGATAATAGGTTTCTTTCCTACTGCATACAAAAGGGCAATCTAGATCTACAACAGATACATCATTACTTTTGCAGGAAGATTTGATTTTAATAATACATGCAAAGGTGAACATAAAACACACTTTGAAAGTGCAGTGAATACCAGAATTGAAAAATCATTGAAATTAATGAAACGGCTCTAATTACAGTCCCACGCTATTCCATCTATAAGACCAAGATGACCAAACAAAACAGTGAAATTTCAAACGATTATCTCTTTTCAGGAGAGATGTGATCAAGCAGCTATAAAAGAATTTGGATAGAACTAAGTCAACTTTGAAAACCACTAGAGCTTTGAGTATCATACAACCAGACTGCTCCTAGATAAAGGGAGAGCTAAATTAAAGCGTGCTAAATTTTTAAGACATGCTTATTCAAATTGTGAATTCGAAAGAAGAACCAAAAAGGAATGTCTAAGTTTTTAAGATCTGCTTATTCAAATTGTGAATTTGAAAGGAAAAAGAAATTTAAGCACCAATAAAGAGGTACTAAAAGAAGATGATTGAAGGATTTTTTTACCAACTTATGCGAGAACTGGCAAGCTTGGCAAAGAATTTAAGATGATACATTGGCATGCTCGTGACAGTTGATTTTAGCATTTTAACCAGTAACAATGCAAATTTTGAATTATATAGTTATTCTCAGACTATAACTTAGATTTTCATCTAATAACTTCCCGACATCAAAAGGACTCAATAAGTGGAAATAAAGGTAAATATGCATGAAGAGGACTAATAGGCAAGGTTTACCTAGTAAAGCATGCAAAGGCATTTGTAGCACTATCTCCATCTTGAACATATTGTTTGCTGGCTTCAAGGGCAAGCGCCTCCAGATTCGGTGATGAGCCAAAGGCCGGAGGGGGGTGATTGCTGAGGATTGTAATATACATGTATCCAGAAACTCGTTGTGAATAAATAAATGCATCAATTGGAAGGCAAGAATAACATGGACTGGTGAAAAGAAGAGATAATTATACCTTTGCCTGCTAAAGTAATTTGAAGTAGATCGAGCATCTTCCTCCCCTGGTTGGTTGGAATCAAAAAATTCAACTCGTTTTCCATGAAGAACTGGAGACACCTATACATGAAAAAAATATACCATTACACAACCAACAAATACAAGAGCAAGGCAGTCATATCATCGTATTCATACAAACGGTAACCAACTAACTTATCTCGAAAAGCTTCATAACAATATCATCCAATAACAGTAACGGTTCACTTTTCAAAATTGGAACACTATGAAGTGATCAACATACGAACAAGACAGTGGTGTGGAACCTGGTATTCTCTTCTTGGTAGAAGAGATGAAAATGAAGAAAATACATTATAAGTCATGTTCTTGCATAGTCTGACCCGCCAGTGCCATAACAGTGACAAACTCAAAAAGTATCAGGATTCACTAAATTGTATCCCCCAGACACCAAAATTAGAACTTTACAACACTAACGAGCAGATATAAGTTAAACGTTTGAAAAGAAAAATGTTTCACCCGATACTCGAGCACTACCCACAGAAAACATTTTGGTCATAAACCCCAGAAAATAACCATCAATAATTACATTAACCCATATTGACCGATTGAAAAAAGAAAAGCAAAATTCTGACCCTCAGCAAAAGTTAAGCTGGCTGAGCCTGTACCTGAACTAATCGGACTGCAAAGGCAGGCCTATTGGCAGGATCATGCGCCAGCTCCAACAATTTCATATGCGTCAGAACATCTTCTGCCCTCTCCACATTCACATCCATAGCATAGCTGCAAAAAAGAAAAAAAAAAGATGGTAAACATCACAAACAATTGGGGTAAGATAAAGAAAGAAAAAGTCCCCATATACCCGATTCAAGAAAAAGTCGAAGGACCAAAAAAATACGACCACTCCAACCTAAATCACTACACCGACAATAGGACGAAACTAGCCAGCGTTGGATTTTCGAAAACCATAGACTAAAACGGTTAAACCGATGCCTGCACTTCCATAAACAACAGCACTGTATGGGTTATTAGAACAGGAGCCCTGATCAAAGACGGACGAAATCTCAAGGTAATCAGGTGAAAGGCAAGAACTTTTCAATCCTGAACGCAAAAAGAAGCCTTCAAATCGACAAAGATATGGATACAAAGGAAATCTACCGGGCGGGGAGGCGATTGAAGTGGACCCAAAGCTCGTCCTCGAAGGACGGCGACAGGGCCTCCGGACGCCCGGCCTCCCTGAGGCGGCGGAGCACCTCGTTGTAGGCCTCCAACTTGCGCCGCTGCTGCCGCGGCTGCGACGCCTGGGCCGCGTCCGCGGCCCGACTGCCACAACTATCCGCGCTCTCCTCCATCGACACCATCCACGAAACCACCCACAAAGAGACAGAAAATGAGAAGAGAAACCCGACGAGGAAGGCAAGAAAGCTATCGCTCGCACTCTCCTGCTCCCAAAATCCCTCCTTTCTCTAGGATTCGAGGCGGAGATCGAGCTGTCGCGGCTTCCTATTTTTCACGTGAGCCAAAATCGAGTCTTTTTCTCCTTAGAGCGAGAAGGGAAAATGGAAGCGCAGAACCGGAGATGCATGGAGGGCTGGATGGGTGACGAGGTGGGGATGGGATTACGGGCAGGGGGAAAGGCAAAGGCAGCTCGCTGAGGCGATGTGTTAAAAAATTTCGAGCCACTTTTCACAGAAAAAAGAAAGAAAAAACGGAAAAAAACAAAAAACAAAAACGCTACAGAGCCCGAAACGAGCACCAAAGAAGTTCCCTACAACTCTTCCTTCCACGTGGCAATAAGGAATCGCTGAATTCATACGATTATGCGACAGAAATCAGCCGCGTGTTACCACGTCTTGGAGGTAGCAAGATGATTGCGCCGTCTAGCTTAATATTAAAATATGTTTGGATGGTGGGATGCAAAATCTTGTCTTTGATCGAGATGTTTTCCCCAACCTATGATATTCAGACCAGCCACCCCAGATGTATTCCGGATAATTAAAGATATAGATCCGATCCAATCTCATTTTAATAGTTATATTGATCCAATTTTGAAATTTATAGAATTTTGAATCTAATTAGTCGAATAAGTTTTTAATGATTATTCTATATACGGGTTATTATCTTGTATCAGCTTTTAATTAAGAGGGGATAGGGAAGGGATCTTTGGTCTGGGATGGGAAAGAACATTTTTTTTTCAAAGAAAAAAAAAAAAAAAGCTTGGGTGATCCAAAGCAAGTAATAAAAAATGACTAATTATTATCGTCTAGGCTGGCTACCATAAATAATTGAAGTAATCTTGCATGACCCAATCTTCATGCCACGGAGTTAGAGATGAAAGTGATATAAATAATATTTATTTAGATCTATTTTTGTATTCAAATTAGAAATGAAAGTGATATGAATATTATCTATTCAGATTTATTTTTGTATCCAAATCAATCAAATAAAAATTTGAGAATCCATCTAATATCTATATTCATATTTATATCCATCAAAAAAATGGATATGGATATGGATAGACATCTATCCTATCTGTATTCAAATATTCGAATCTACATATAATCCTATATAATTTTATATAATATTTATTAATTTTTTTAAAAAATATATAACTATATAAATATATTATTAACTTAATTTATCATCTATTTAGTAATATCTTTGATTCTGTAATCATAAAATTTAATTATCTAAGTTATATCCATAATTATATCCATACTTCCGATATCTATATCTATTTAAAATAAATATGGATATAAATTTTTGTATCCAAATAATATCCATATTTATATTTATATTCGTTAAATAAAATAAATATGGATATAGATATGTCGGTATCCGATCCGATTTTAGCCCTAATTCGAATCAATCCAAATATGGGGATCTACCTAATATTCATATCCATAACTATTTCCATCAAAGAAAATTAGATATAAATATAAATAAATAACTATCCAATTCGTATCTGAATATCCTAATCTACTTATAATTTTATATAATTTTATATAATATTTATTAATTTTTTAAATAAATATTTAATCATATGAACATACTATTAACTCGATTTATCAACTATTAAATAATATTTTTTATTTTATAGTCATAAAATTTAATTATCTAACTTATATTTATAATTATATTCATACTTTTGGTATTCGAATTATATTTGTAACATTTTAAACAAATATAAATATAAATTTTTATATCTAAATAATATCCATATCCATATTTGTATTCGTCAGATAAAGTAAATATCGATATGTCGATATCCGATCTGATTTCGGCCCTATATAGAGGCGTCAAAAATCAAAATCATGATTTTTTTTGTTGATAATGAATAAATATATATTTGATCAATTCAGGAGCTAAATCTGACTTTTCTTAGTTATTGATAAGGATTTTTTTTTTTTTTGGTTGACAAGGCAGGCCATGCAGCATCCTGGCCATGCATGAGAAAATTTTTATTTGGAAGTCAAGATTTATGGTATTCTTTTCAGATTTTGGAACAACAAAGAAATAAATTTGGTTAATTATGGATACCACTCAAAACATGTGATGCAAGCAATCTTTTATAATGTATCAAGTCAATGCTGCCTGTGATATTCTAGATAGCATGCGTGATGCATGGAAAATTTAATTTTGAAACTGAAAGAATGCAAGGCATAAAAACAAGTAAGCACTTCTACCAGCCAATCCTTTTTAATATATTTGAGGAGCAAGTGGCTCATTTCCTCCACTACTTCTCCAAAAAAAAAAAACCAAGCACTCCCATCTCGGACAGTAGTGATTATAGTTTTCATTCCATGCATGGTATCTGTAGAAAACTATTAGCATGGTAATTACGAGTATCTCAGCGCTTTCATAGAGAAATTTTTCTTTGAGTAACGTATTGGCCTCATTTTGATCAAACAATATAACAGGCAATTAGAAGTATTTGGTGTTTTTAAATCATGTTGATTTTTTCCAGAAGTTGTTAGTTTTTTTTTTCTCTCTATTTTCCACAATACTCATGTGAACCGTATTCACTAGATTTGTAGTAGATGATCCCTACAGCTTATGCTAAAACCATGATAGCTCTATAACACACGGTTTGCTTTAATTAGGTGAAAATTGAAAAAGGGTGATGGTATTTGTAAGTTTATGCTATCATTTCTGAAAAACTTGCATTGTAATCGAGTTGGATGACAGCAAAATTATGGGAACTTCTACGTGTAAACCATATAAACTCGGTATATTGGGTTCACATAACATCTACCATTTTTTTTTGATAAAAAAAGGCAAAAGAATTATTATAGAACGGCAAAAGTATGCTTTCCATGGTGCGTGTATGCAACACTCTCCTACATCCATGGGTCTTGTTTTGTATTTGCGTACAAAGAGGTGGCATGGTGATGGTGATCTCCTACCTGGGCTATTCAATCTACAATGAATTGTAACAAATTCGTTAGTATTAATTCTATTCGACGGTCTTCAATTGAAGCCAGTGTCTCGTTCATTCGCCAACGGAATCCATTTTGTGAATACCTTACGAGACAACAACCATTCATATAAAGATCTCCTTCTCATAAAAAAAATAATGAATTAATCAATTCTCTTGGATAGACACCGTATTTTGCGATGATACCGTGAGAATCATGCGGGCATATATTTATTGCCAAATCAGTTATACATAAGATAAATTTTAGATATTTATATAAAACTAAAAAACTCGAGTAATACCTTTTATCTAGCTATTTTCGATGAGATTCTAAATTATTACAATAGTATCAAGATGGATCCAATTTATAATCTATATAGATCAGAAAACACTACATTATAGGTCCGTTAAGATCGATCATAAATTGATCATGATATTTATGGTTGGATTTAAAAGAATATGAATGCTTAATTTGGTAGAGAAAATATATTAAATTATGTAGATATATATTTAATTCTACGTTAGTTACGCCGATTCTAAATAACTATATAGAATCAAAAGTTCTATTCCGATGCTACCCTTCTTATTTAACATAAAGAAAGGATCGATTGTATCCCTTAGGTTTACAATATGTCAACATCCGTAGCAAAAATGATAAATCCAGGAATGGAGGTGCGGTCGGTCAGGACTCAGGTGTCATCGGTACCTTTTGCCATCACGCAAAGATATAGATTATTCTTTCGAACCGTTGATCAATTATCTCAGGTCCCATGCTTGATTTATTGGTTGATGACCATCTTGACCTATCGATCCAGGCTTAACGCGAGATTCTGACATACATGCTTTGGCTAGATAATGTCCTCATTTCATATTATAATAATAATATGGAGATTTTGACGCAACGATATGGACACGTGCACAAAATGGCCGTGACATCGATATTGCGTGAATGGCATTCTCATCCGGTGTTACCCACCAGGGGTGAAGTCCAGATTTCTTATAAGATAATTTTGAAAGGAATAGAAAAATGATAGGATAAACGAGTCTGCCCTCTACTCAAATCGATGTCCATCCATACATCCACTGATATATAAAGCAGATGACCTTTCTTTTCTTCCCCTATTTTCTCCACCCACAGCAATATTTGCCTGAGGATGGAAGTTAGCTTAAGTTGGAAGGATCGAAGTTAGCTGAGGTCCTTCGTTGATTGCTAAATCCAAAATAAAAATAAGAAAAATGCTCAAGTTAGTTGGAATCTAAAAAGCGATGCTCAAGTTAGTTGGAAATGAAAGAGAAAATGCGAAAATGAGACTAATAGAATGGACTAGAAAGATTTATTTGAAAATCTCTTAAATTGATTGCCATCTCCGTGATGAACAGTGCAGCATGGTAATTGCACAAGATTCATGACTGAAATGGACTGCAACAACTAGCCATGTTCTTTAGTAACCATATGCAGCTTAATTGTGCGATAACGATCGTAGCTGTAACTTGTGCAATCATATGTCTTGAGATCATCTATATCCAAAGTGATAAAGTCGGTTATGCCAATCTGGTTCTCTCTCAAACCATATCGCATCAGTTGAACATCCTGGTATTAAACATTGAAGGCGACCGCTTCCACTTGGTATTAAACATACCGGTTGCAAGCGAATCGCATTCGTTAGAACTGGACCTTTACTGCTCGTGGTCCACCATCCTCCCATGGCCCATGGCCCATGGCCTGAGAATAAAAATACCATGGGACCCAGCACTAGAGCCGAAGAATAAAAAGGTTGTATGCGCTATTATTGCACTCCGTTTATCACCAGGAATTGATGCATAATACTAGCACTCCACCATGAATTGCGCCAATTATCAATTACACCAATCATATCCTGCCGCCATGTAAAAGACTGACTCACACCAATGATGCTGGTGTTCCGACGAGAAATTATCGGGTAGAACTACTCTACCAACTTTGGATAATTCAATGAAAGCCACCATATCATTGGGTGAGATTAAAAAAAAAAAAATCCAGCATAGATTGGATTTGAAATAACTAATCATGGTTAATTATAAGCCCCAAACATTCCAAAGTGGTTAATTGGAAAGATTTGTGGCACAGGCATGCCATGCGCGCTGATTATGTCAAAATCTCACCATTAGCTGCACGAACTCTATGGATGATGCCGATCTCATCTTGCCCGAGAGGGAAAATTAAAAATGAGAAGACAAAGATTGCATTTTCTTTTTCAAAAAAAAAAAAAAAAATCAAGTTACAGAAAAGATGATAAAGATCTAACTAGAGATAAATAGGTCCAAAATAATTGACATCAGATCTGGAACAAAACACATGGGCTGCGAATCCAGCCGATGGCTGGTTAGGATGGACCGCATTGCCCACAAGGTTGGTCCAGTGTCACGAGTCCAACATCTCATGGCACAAGAAAACAAAGAGCATGGAATCTCGACGATGCCACATAGCACATGAATGTGGTGCAACCATAGATGGCTGCCATGGGAGGCCATCAAACGACGACTTCACGAGTATAGGATGTAAGATCATCCGGCATGGATCTCAAGGTGATCGGTGGTGGATTCATGTGAAGGAATGCGAAACCCTCTTTCGGCACCAAACATGCAATTCTAATTCCTAGCTGATTTAGCCCAATCAAAGTAATGATTTTGATCTAGAATACTGGATATCATGCACCAATTGGGGGCACAAGCAGTTGGTATTGTTGTTTATTTTGAATTATTCCAGCTAGGGATGAATTATGAAACTTTGGCTGGTTAAATTATGCAATAGAAACTAGATTTAGCAGGGTTCAAGTGGATGTTAGCATACGATTGAAGCGAAGAAAGAATGCTTTCACAAAGGACATGTCACATGCACTCTTCTAACTACCATGCATGGAAGACTATCAACTTGGTCAACAAGAACTTCAATTCAAGGAGCAAGTTGCCGATCTGTTGGCGCATATAGGGACTTGTCTTAGCCTTCATCATTGATATAAGGATAGTTCATTAGATCCTCATGGAATCGTGGGTTTGGCAAATTAAATACCTGGATTCTGCAAACAAAATGGGGGTGTCAATTTGAAAAAAATAGGATGCTCGTTTCCTTTAGGCGTAGGAATGGCAATGGATAGGGTACCCATAAAATTTGTCGTACTCATATCCTATTTGAAATCCTACCATCTGAATCTATCCCAAATCCTATCAAAAATTTGCCTAAAACAATTTGAACTCATCCTATCAAAAAAGGGTGTATCGTCGGGGATGCAAACCTGATCGATTAATCTTGATTCGGATTGGCTTAGACATCCAACCTTAAATTATTATAAAAGAAAAATTAAGAGAGCCATAGAGGAAAACATTTTTGTACGACGATCTAAATATAACTAATATCAAGTAAAAATAGTAATACATTAAATTTTCAATCCAAACTTGAACAAATGCCAAATAATCATAATCCATAATATCACTATTCAGTTCATAATCCCCTCACACCTCTATTGATATATATATTTTATATTACTTTATAATATATATAGAGAGAGAAAGAGAGAGTCAGACTAGAATATATTCGATCGGATTTGGATCCAAATTCGATCATATCAAAACTCTATAATGGGGGTTCTATATCAATGATCCAAATCGTTGGACATGATCTACTATTTCAAAACTGCCTGTACATAAAAAATCATATAATTTGAAGACCCCTAGTCTATGTATCAAGTAGTCAAAAATTGAACAGCCTAAATAAAATTGAATTAGATGTATTTTTAGATCACTTGATACATAGGCTAGAGATCTTTAAATCATATGATTTTTGGTGTGCAAGTAGTTTTGAAGTAGTAGATCACATCCAATGGCTTGGATCATTGATGTAGAATCTCTATTATAGAGTTTTGATCTAATCGAATCTGCGTCTAAATTTGATCGAATGTATTCTAGTACGACTTTTTCTCTCTCTCTATATATATATAAAATAGAGTTTGGATAACATATAGGTCAAATTTTAAATCCATTTAAAGTTCCAATGGATTTTAATTTTAAATTTTAAAAAATTTATAAGTTTTTGCTAAAAAGATTTTATTAAAATTTGGAATCCATTAGACATTTGAAAAAATCTGTCTTGCTCCTAAGAGAAGGTTAGGAACCCATACAAATTTACCTTTAGAATTCATATTGATATAATTGTAGGATTTCATGTTGTCGCTTCATTCACGAAGGATCATGACTCGGCAATTGGCCTATAATGGTCTCATAAATAAGATAAATTATGATGGCTTGTGTTTTTCTTTATGGAAACTTAGGAGTAAATATTATATTAATAAAAGTGTAACAAATAGTTTACAAAAAGAGCAAGAAGAATCTACAAAAGATGGGCCAACAACAACATATGGCCCATATTTCAAATATAAAGCTTCAAAATAGGGATGGCAATGGATCGAATGTAGATTAGGTAGGCTCATATTCGTACCCATCCTATAAATAAAAAATTTTATACTCATATCCATCTTGGATTGGGTCGGATCGGGTTAAGTAAAAATATAGGTCCGATCGAATCGAATATATAAGAGGAATCGATCAGATCGAATCGGATATATATAAATAATATAAAATTATTATAATTTTGAAAGGAGATATATATTAATGTTATATCGAATCAGATTCAGATCGGAATATATCATTATCCATATCCAATTCGAATCCACTTTGGATATTTTTTTTTGAAACACATATTCTTCTTAGATTCCAATCGAATCGGATAAAATCTATCCCATTCGGATCAGATCGGATATCCGATGGCTCGACTAAAATTATCATCCCTACTTCTAACCTCCATGGATAATGCATGAAAGAGACAAAGACCGTCTTTACAAAATAAGAGAGTATATACATCGCAAGCTTTAAAACTGCAACTGCTGTACAGACAGGAGATAAGCAAAGCAATCCTCGGTAGGATAGGAAGTCGGTAATAAGTGGAACATGAAGCATAGGTCGCAGGTACAGCATAACACGGCGATAGACAACTTCCATGATACAGAACCATATAACAGCAAGCCATTGATGTGAGACGGTTAAAGGAGCGGCCATTATTGAGAGCAAAACAAAAAAGAATTGCCTCATGAAGAAAAAAAGCAAAGGAAAGCGGCTGAGTTTTAAGGGTAAAAGCCAACTTGCATATTGTAATGCTAAAGAGCGTGCAGAAAGCCAGTTGCCAGGTGAACGTACTGTTGAAAAATCCTCTGCCAATAGTGCAACAGGCTGACGTAGGGCAGAATAGCAACCACCACAAAAACTAGATAACTGAAGGAGATGCAACCATAATCCGAAAGAAGAAAGTGCGATGGCTTGTGTTTGATGAGAAAGCAAATGCATAAGATGTGACAATCCACATCGTAAAGCCAACATTTAAAAAAAAAAAAAAAAAATAGAGGTGGGGGTTGGTATCTAGAGCACCACAAATGCATAAAATGCGACGCCATGAATGAGATGATTCCGGTAGATCCAGCGTTATTATAGAAATGCTAATGATATATTTATTGCAATAGGTAGCATTAGGATTTTTAATACCATAATTTCAAAAGCAAAGTATGCTATATGGAAAGAACAAAATTATGCTATATGCAGATTGAGGGCTCCGTAGCTTTGTCTAAAGGATGACTTTATTGTAGTTATTAAGTGACTTTCTAATTCATATCTTTTTTCGATAATAGATAATTCATCTTTTCAAGAAAATATGTCCTAACACAACTGAAAAAATAGAACGCATGAGCAGCTCCTGCAATAGGAAGCCTCATGTATGCCATGATGTCTTATATATTTATAGGTAGATTAATAGTGTTGTTGATTAAATAGCGGATCAATATTATGGTTTTTTTCGATTGTTCTTCACGTTCAAATTTTTAATAATTTATTTTTAAATTATTCATATTTAGTTTAATTTAATACATCTACTTCATTTGAAAAAAAAAAAAAAAAAAATCAACGTTGATAAATTCATAACCCTTGGTGGTCTTCTCAACCGTCCCGCATCTCTTTTTCCTGCAAGTTGAATCCAGAAGTCTATCCACAACTCTTTTCCCCTCAGGTATTTGTGGGTTATGCTTCCCAAGTGGACGGATGCCTTTGGTACCTGCCGTAGAGTACCTAAAAGGGACTACCAATAATTGTGGAACCTTGGTCATCAATTATTGCAAATTAGAATCTTAGCCACCTTACGTTGTCGATATTGATTTAGTTGTCCTTTTTTTTCTTTTTCTTTTTTCCGGTGATAGATTTGGTTGTCTTTATCGGTGCTCGTGTTCAGCAGGAGCAGCGCCAAGATCCAAGAAGAGCACCAAGGGACTACGGTTCCCAATTATGGATTCTGTTCACGTAAACTGATTGATATACTCTTCAAGTTTCCGTTGCTTCTCTCTCTGAGTTTTCCCCATTCTCATCAGAAAAAATTAGGACATGGATTCCGATGCATGTCCTGTAGGATATGATGTATCCATGGATGCCATCCGATGGACGGCCAGTAAATAATGCATGCACGCAGCCGTCCATCTTGTGGTGGAAGGCGTCCGTGAATATACCGACATCCCAGAGAATCTGCGCTCAAAAAGAATGTTTAGCTTGGAACAGGAATAATAGATGGGATAAAGCATCCATCACACCTTATCCCTGGAATTACCGCCAAACTAGCTAATCGTCGGGTTGGAACTCCTAATCCCCGACAACATGGTCAAACCGGGGATACCCAGGGACCAATGGTTGCCCAACGTCCTGGAATTTCATTAAACTCGACTTTGAACCATACCAATTAATGAAAAGACCTCAATGGTCCATTATTGGTTAAAAGATAATTAAAACGTAGGGACACCATTGTCATCATCACTAGGCAACATTTAAAGGGGACCAAGAAAACGTAAATTTCACGCCGTCTCTGCTTATCTCATGTTATCCTGGTATTTGTCGTCCCTATTGGGATAAGCAGAAGTTATCCCCGAAATATTTATCCTGCTTCCGAATGAGGCCCAAGAATTTCAATGGAAGACAAAAAAAAGGGGGGGGCTTTTCTTGTATATCTTAGCTCATTCAAAAGCAGTCTAATGGATAAATTGGAATGGAATGGACAAAGGAGTGGAGCTGCCTAAAGGGTGCTTACACCCTCCAACAATCTGTATATGTATTATGATATAGAACGATGTGCAGAATGGTAGACCAATTAGGATCTTGGCATGTAGACAAAATTGCTAGGTAGGAGGTTTTCAAGGTGATGTGCAAGAGTGTATGGCAGTTGTCAAGATGCACTAAGGTCCATCATCCCTCGGTCATACAAAAAGTTTCAATATGATACGAGGTGCTTTGTGTGGTCTATGAGAGATATCATTAAATAGTGATACCATGTCATGGATGCCGCATCGGCATGAGTTAACTTTTTGCGCCATACGGAATCGCCTAGATCATGTCATTGTCAACTATGGTTTGTGCCGAAACTGACGTTATAATTCTTATTAGTAAAAAAAAAACTATCTAGTAGATCCAATTGCATGGAACAAATATCCTATATAATAGTATAGAATATTGATGATTATACATCGAGGCATAGGGTGAGGTACGTAGTTGCTAGCTTTTCCAGTCCTTGTAAAAGAGCAAATGATGAATCACATATAGTCGTGCTATGAGTTTGGTTGGTATTGTTACGAAGAATTGGTCCAACTAAGACACCGAATGGGCTAATTTATTGGAGGGCTTGGATGCATGACGAAGCGGGCTTTGACCGACGACCAGAGACTTCATGGTGCATTTTGATTGGCCGGTTTGTCCCGTCGGTTCCAAAACATGTCAGCCAGAATTATTTGTATTCATTTCTTTGATAAGAGATTTTACGGATTAGTTTTGTTAGAATATATATTAAAATGGTCAGAATTGAATTGTTAAGTTTTTAAGCAAAGCTCTGGCTTTACAAATTTTTGATGGATGGTCCAAAGTTCTTTATGCTCTGATAGGTTTTATGAACACCTTGAACCAACTCGATGTCATCGTTAAGTACGGCAAGATGCTTTCTTGCTTGGTTGGGTAAATAATATTTTAATGTCTCCACTGGATCCGTAAATCATGTTATTAAAGTAACTTTTTTTCAGTGCTCGTCATCTTCAACCTATCTTTCGAGGAAAAAAACAACTAATTTAGTTTGAACTTATAAATTAGATATATAACACTTCCAAGAGAATTTAATGATTATCCAAAATTAAATATTTTAGTTGGGCATCATCTTATTTGTTTAATATTTTTCAAAGCGAGTAAAAAATTCAAGTATCTTATTTTCAATTTTTTTTTCCGCCATCTCATTTTTTACTTTGCAGTTCAATAAATAAGTTTGATGATAATTTATAATAATTTTGTAAAATACAAATCTAGAGGTTCATATTCTAGCATCAAAAACTATACTACCAAATAACTATTATTTATTTGTGATTTTTGATGGTTTTTTGTCTAAGAGGAGAAGAGAAAGATAGGGCTCAATACAAAGCATGAGTATTAAGATTATAATGTCATTAACGGTGAGATGCCCCCATAAAGCATGAAATAGGCATTTATAAAATATAAATGAGATTTATGATTTGCAAATACTATACCAGAGAATAAGTTTTTGATGAAACTTCAAGATAAATCTCTTATAATGTTATACTAATCACAAAAGTCAAAACTTCGACAATCTCAAAAAGATAAAGATATATTTAATTAGAGAGAGTTGTGCTCTAAAATGAAAATAAAAATGACCGACTCCCACTCAAGTTGTTTGGTTGAGACAAGCCTTATCCTCCTTTTGATTCTGGAGGAACAAGAATACCTCAATCCTCTAAAATCTAATCCCTACTTTTCGTTAGTATCTAAAGCTCATTCCAATTCCAATTTTGATCATGAATCAAATATGTTCGGGATATAGCCATATCGATATCCATTCCAATATATTCTAATGACATTGCATTTAAGAACAAGATGCAAATTAGGTCTTTTTTTTAGAAATTAGTTTTAGATTTTAAGAATAGAGCACAAATAAGCTGTGTCAAGACGAGGCTAGTGCTACCCTAACCAAATTAAGCCTAGATAGCACTTACCTAAATTAGGTCCTATATTGGTACTAGGTCTGCCCATATGAGGAATCACAGGCTTGAGCGGACTTCGGCCATTAGACAAATAACATGAGTTAAGCGGAATGGGAGGCAAGGAGATGGGAGGGCCATCACTCCATAAGCCGAAGTAAAATAAAATCATTAATCATCGGCATGAAAGTCATATATGTTGTTGCTACCCTCATGAAAGATATTCATTGAGGTGGGTCGGTGGTAGGACTGTTAACAAATCGGACACGATCGAATATTTCACTGTTCGAGATCGATTGATTCGAGCTACTATTTAATTCATATTTGGTTCGAGTTCGAATGTATTCAAAAAAATTCTATTCGAGATCGAGTTTGTTATATTCAAATTTGGCTCGAGTTCGAATTAAGTTCGGCTCGAAAGCTCGTTATGTTCGAGTTCGGCTCGTCTATCGTAATATAAAAAATAAAATTCAAAAATTAATAAAATATTTTTTATTTATTTCTAAAATTTTAATACAATGTACAATTATAAATTTTTATATACTATCACACTCATTTCAAGAAAAATTAGAACTTAAATAATTTTATAAATTACATTAATGATCGACAATAAGAATTACAAATTACAATTCAAAGCTGCGGCTGCATGCAAATATGTCTTTAGATAATCGATTACTCAGTGAATAAATGACTGCTTCATCATTGCTCCAATCAAATAAACCAAAGAAAAATCAAGTAAGCTATAAAAAGTTAAAATGAGTAACTAAAAATCTAAAAGATTCCTTGTACTCAGGAGTATTTTATCGATAATTGAAACTGTAGCCGTATGCAAGCATACCTTCAGGCAGTTCATTACTCAGTGATTAAATGGCTGCTTCATCATTACACAAAATCTAAAATATTGCCACCAAAAAAATAAAGAGATAAATAAGAAAACTGTAAGTGGTACGATAAATCTATAATAAGCAAAAATTTGTTTACCTCTTCAGCACGAAATCATCAATTTCATAAGAAGAATTATTGAACATACCAACCATTAGGCCACTTGATAGTTTTGCTGTAATAAATAGCATGCTTAGAAGAAATAAAGCATACATAAACATTATTATCTTGTTAATGAAAATTTTGAACTACAAAATTATGAACTATTAAGAATTCAAAGCCACCATAGATGATTTATAATACACATCTAAAATATCTGAAACTAATAGATGATTTATCATGTCACATAGCTATTTAAATTATGAAATATCATAAATTCAAAGCCACCATTAACAAGATGAAATCAAGTTGGTCAAACTCCATTGTAAGCCTACCTTTTCAAGGCAAGGTCTAGCATGTTATCAACAATGAAAGATCTATATCTTGTAACATATATAAAAAAAAAATCTAACAAAATTATCAGCAATGTGGACATATATATGATATCAGCAATCCAATCCTATCAGATCCAATCTAGACATCAAATTGCAAATAGGATAATAGCTCATATATATGATAGACAAAATGCAAGAGGCATAACAAGGATCTACTGTAAGAAAGGTTCTAGTCAGATCATGCCAGCAGCAAACAATCAGTATGCCAGTAGCAAGCAACCAGTAGTAGCAGCAAACAATCAGATCATAAAAGTTTACGCCGGTAGCAAACAACCAAAAATCAATAGATTATAAAAGCTGCACCCTATAAACAGTAGCAGAATCAAAAGCAAACAATCAGATCATAAAAGTTCATGCTAGCAGCAAACAATCAGATCAAGCCACATGATCAATACCAATATACCATGGCTCCATGCATGACAGTCATAGGCTCACAACTTGAACTTCAAGGCCACCATTGCACCATCGATCCATCACTGGCCCTTGAAAAATTCACCGCCAGCTGAAGCAACCTTCACTAGATTACCGAGGCTACTACAGCTCCGATAGCCATTAGTGGGCACTAGGGCAGTGGCCAAAGCTCCATGGAGGTTATCACGTCAAGAGAGCAACCAACATGAATAAATATCATCAGAGAAAAAAAATACATAAATATCATTCGTACCAATTGCATCGTCAGCGGAAAAAAGAAAGATCGAAAGAGAGGCAAAGAAAATTAGAATTAAGATTTCAGTCAGCTGCGTCGTCGATAGAAAAATCCTAAGAGAGGTGGAGGGAACTAGGATTAGAATTTCGACCAGCTGCACTGTCGGCAAAAAAAGGAAAGAGAGGTGAAGAGTGTTGAAAAATATATTCTAAAGCCAATCATCTAAGTAGTAGATGATTAAAATTAGTATATGAATTATTTAATAATAATAGTAATTTGGCTGTTTCATCATAAAAGTTCTATCTTTCTTAAATAAACTCCTAAATTATGATGAAGTTCTTAGAACCACAATCAATCGATAAAGAAGGATTTATCGGATGGTTCTTAAATTATTTACGATCAAATGATAAGTTATTAACAAAGATGATAACTTATCGAGTATAGATTGCTGTATGCCATATGCGTTGGTTGTCCTCATAATCAAGTAGTGTGGAGACACTGGTATGACATCCAGATAAGATATAGAAGTATATCTACACTGAACGTGACCAATATAGCACTCTATTATCAAGAATAGCTAGCTAAGATCAATGGATATAAGTGTTCTTCCGATCTGAGATCGCCATGGTGACTTACGAGCAACTCACTGTACTTTGATGTTGGACTGCCTGTATTTCTAATATAGGTGATGAAAAATTTTTGGATATAGTCAAGTACTTGTAGAGTCGGTATGTAAGTCAAGATGAGATTGACCACTCCTGATTAACTTTAGGAAGAGAATATCTCACTATATTTTAATTTAGCAAAACTTAGGTCTGGGTAATTCTCGTGAGGTATTATAAAATTTGCAAAATTTTGAGACATAATAGAGATGACTTGTATGAGTGTTTGACAGCATATTCAAAATCATCTTGAGCATTATTGATCATAGGAATGAATTATACGATAACCATGGGCCTGGGTTCTAAGAATGTTGCTTTGCATACATTCGACCTATCTGGACGTCAGAAATCATTGCTAGATGGTAACTTCGATTGATACAGAAATTAATTTCTGTACTATTGACTTAGATTCAAATCTATGGGGTCACATACATTAGAGCTTGTAATCTGATCAGATAGTTAATCGATGATTGAGAATCGTTTTGAGGTCAAACATTCAATGCGATTGATGTTTGACCTAATGCATGTGTTGCAGGAGGATTGATTAGCAATTAGATTGCTAATTATCTTAATTTGATTGAGTAATCAGACTGATATCAAGTTTAATTAAATTAGATTTAATTAAAATTGATTTGGACTTAATTGGGTTAAATCCAATTGGTTAATTAGATAAGCCAATAGCAAGGAAAAATCAATTCCTAGTTGGACTAGGATTTAAGTGCATCTAATTCTAAATTGACTTTAAATTTAAATTAGAATTAAATATAATTTAATTAAGCTTCTAATTATATTAGGATCATTTTTAATTAATTATATTTAATCTAATTTAAATATAAATTAAACTAGGCTTTGATCTAGTCAAATAGGAGGAGTCCCAGTTGGACTGGGACTCTCTTCCTTTCCTTGCGCCAACAATAGCTCATGCCCCACTTTTAAATTCTAGATTTTTTTTTATGTATTTCCATGCCTAAGAAGGCCTTCCACACCCACATATCAGATTATTTGGCAGTTTATTTTGACTTGATCAAAACAAGAAAGAGTTAGGATTTCTTTCCTTCTTGCAAGAGTCCCCTTTTTGACCAAACCCCTTTCTCCCTTATGCGCCACCTCTACCCACACCTTCCTTTTGATTTCTATCCTTTCTCTCTTTCTTTTGTGCATTGGTTTTCTATTTCACATGTCAAAAATCAAGGGAGGGGCGTCCAAGAGTTGGACGCCCCATAGAGGTCCTTCTTTGACTAGGTTTTGACCTAATCTTGCAATAAAAGATTGACGCCTCTTATGAGATGGTTTTAGGACATGAAAAATCTTTAAAAAATCATAAAAAATTAGAGAAAAAGGAGGAGAAGGTGTGAAGGATTTGTGGTACTAAGATTCTTCGAGAAAAGCCCTCAATTAAGACATCAAAGGTTGATGTCTTGAAGAGATAGAGCAAGAGAATATTGTCTTCTCTTAGATTTTTCTTTTATGTTTCTCTCTTCCTATTTTATTTGTAATTTTTATATGATAAAAGTTTGAGAGAGAGAGAGAGAAAGGGCTTGAGGAAAGATGGCACCAAGATTCTTAGAGAAAAGATCTTCATCTAGACATCAATCGTTGATGTCATGAAGGCACAAAGGTAAGAGAAGATTATCTTCTCTTTGTTTTCTTTTGAGTATCTTCTTCTTCATTATTTTATGTGATTTTTATATGATAAATATCTGAGAGAGAGAGAGGAAGAGAGCATGGAATCTATGCTCCAAGGTGTTGAGGCATGGTGATCCTTTTTGGATACGATCTAATCATGTTCTGATGCGAGAAGAAGAAGGTCTTCTCTTAGGGTTTCCTTGAGAGCCATTCTTCTCAATTTTATTTATGAGATTTTTATAAGAAAAATTTGAGGTTGTGATATCTAAAAAATTAGAAAAAATTTTAGAGAAGAAGGAAGAAGGTCTTCTCTGAACCTAGCATAATAGATATTTTCAGGACATCAACCATTGACGTCCTGAAGAAGAAGATTTATCTTCTCCTAAGATTTTTTTTCATATATCTTTTTATTTCTATTTTATGGGAGGTCCAAGGGTTGGATTTCTCCCTCATTCCTTTTCATGTTTTTCATTTCTTTGATTGTCCAAGAGATTCGAAGAACATGTATTTGAGTGACCATTAGGAAGGATACACGAGAAGCTAGTACTTTCGAGCGGATCTTCGCTCGACGAACTTTCGATCTGTGTTGTAGGTTCATATGGATCACTTATAGAGGTCGGATGCATGTGCAGCTCCAAAGGCAATAATGAATTCAACCACAGAGTTCTTGATCCGTGCAAAGATAAGAGATCTGATCTCTTGGTGATTTAGATGTGATCTAGGATTAGATCTAGAATTATTCTAGATCTATATATTGATATAATCAATACTACTTATGATTAATTTAATTTTAGATTTATATTTATATTATAATATATTATATATTTTTGATGTAGAATTTTGTAATTTGATTATATGTATGTTGTAGATTAAATAATTTAATCTACATCTTTCGCTGCTCTATATTTCAAAAAAGTTTTGAAATCTATGCATGAAATTCTGCATATTTTTTTTCAGTGGTATCAGAGCATTTAGATTTGATTATAACATATTTATAAATATTTTAGATTAAATTTAAAAATTAAAATTAATTAAAAATTGCACATACTGTCATAAGGTTGTCTTGTTGTAAGGTTAACTCCTTATAATGAAAAGATTTTCCTAGTATGTGCTGATCTAAATCAAAATCATGAATTATTTAGATTAGATCTAAGAAAATTTATGAATTAATTTTTTAATTTAAATCTAAAATTTAATAAATATTAGATCTATTTTAGATTATTTAGATTAGATCTAAATAATATCAGGATTGCATATACTGCCATAAGGTTGTTCTGCTGTAAGGTTTATTCCTTATAGTGAAAAAATTATCCTAGTATGTGTTGATCTGAGAAACTTAAATTATAAATATATTAGATGAGATCTAAAGTAATTTATGATTTATTTTTAAATTTTAAATTTAATTTTAAATAATTTATGATATGATCCATATGATGTATTTTATGTTTAGATCTAATCCTCTTATTGCATATGTTGATATGTAATTTTTGTTTTGAATCTAGAATGTATATGTATGATATATTTATTTTATAAAAATTAAATTATAAACTTACTTTCTATAAAATCATAGATTTGAAATCTTAGGATATGATCTAAACAATGCAACAAATCAAATTTAAAATTATATATTGAATATGATTCAATACAATTTGAAAATATTTCAAACAATAAAATCAGAAACTAGTTTTGAAATTTCATATATAAACCTAAACCCATAAGACTTGAACTTAATTAAGAATTAAGTGATTGTTTAGAATCTAGATTTATGATTTGAAGATCCTAAGATAATTTTATAATACATGGGTTAAAGGAAAATGGGTTAGCTTTGATCAGATTCTTAACTAGATTAGACCAAGGATTAAATTAAATATGGACATAGTTAAAAAATTAATTAAATTTAATTAATAATTAATTAGAATTAGATTATTTCTATAGATTACTTCAATAGTTGTAGTTGATCAAAATTCATACATCTAACAAATGAATGCTGATCGTGACTTAGTGGTCAAGCCCGAGTCTTTAGGTAGACCAAATCAAAACTGACAAACCAATTGATATTTAAGATAAGTCTGACATCCCAGATCAATCATTTTTAATTAACAGTTTGCTTATCTGGCCATTTCTAATAGTGTTTAAGGC
Organism: Cocos nucifera; assembly: GCA_006176705.1. Lineage (NCBI taxonomy): Eukaryota > Viridiplantae > Streptophyta > Magnoliopsida > Arecales > Arecaceae > Cocos > Cocos nucifera. Next base: position 2,141,535 of record QRFJ01000296.1, read on the forward strand.
AAGCCTTGGCAGACTCTTCCACCGATCTCACTTACCTAGCCAATATGGTTAATCAAGGTTTTAATTAGGTTGCTCATTGATTTATGCTAATCCATGTCACATAGAAAATCAGTGAGATTGATTTTATTCAGTGAGACTGATTTAGGTGCCCATGGACCATAATTGATTCTGATCCTCATTAGTGACTTGCGAAGTCAGTGGGAGGACTTAACTTGGTGAAGTCAGTGGGAGCAAATTGATCCATATCCTTTCTATCCTTAAATCATTAATAATTTAAATTCTCTAAAATTATTAGATTCTTAAAATGATAAAGTTATGGGGATAATGGAGTCATAGCCTTCCATTAAGGTATTTGATAATGGGTCCATTAACTCAATAATCATTGGAGGCCCAAAGGCCTGGTGCTTGTTGACTAATAAAATTATCATCCATCATATGATGACTTGGATGTATCTCTCTAATGATGGTTACATTAGCCAACCAAAGTTGGGCCTGATCATTCATTGGTTGGATGCACCAAGTATGGTCATGTTAATGGTTGGACCTAACTGGACCCTTTTCTGAGAAGGTCAAAGCCAACTGATCAGGGCCAGGGATAAAATTAAAATTACTAAAAATTATTTAAAAAAATAATTAGTTACGAACCTATCCTTAAATATACATGGATGAGCCAATCAAAGTTGGGCTCGTGTGCAGTCTATGTGGATTCTAGTATCTACTAGAAAATTAAAGTAATTTCTTGAATTGAAGGTAGAGGCTATCAGTTCAAATAAAATAGTGGAAGAATCTTTAGACTAAAGTTCAAGTCTTTAGGCTTAAAATAATTCATATACAATAGATCATTGTTCTCTATTAAGGCTAAATTCTAATTGCTCCTATCACTGTTAGACAGTGAAGAATTATGGACCCAACTTCAATAATCAGTATCGAAAGTTGAATATTAGTTCAGTAGTACGAATGGATTCATATTGAGATTTCTGAGCTCAGTTAAAATAATTAGTCCAAGATTAACCTAAATCAGGCATAGTACTTCTAATGTCTGAAACAGGATCATAGGAAGAAGATTTATTTTGCTTCTCTTGACCACAACAGGTTGAACTAGAGAAAAAAATAAAAGTTGCTCATTAAAGACGTTATATGATTACACCTTAAAACTTCTCCGTATGTAATTCTAATACCTGGATATTAGATACCAATGGTCTTATGCAATTCATTACAAGGACTTAAGGTAAGTGGAATGTACACACCCTAGTTAGATTATGTCATGGATATCTATGTTTGGCATTACAGGCTTAGTCATATTGATAAGAATAGGATAAATGGATTAGCTTGAGAGAAAAATCTCAATATCAATGATTGTGAATCATTGATAGCCTGTGAATCTTGTCTTCTTGGGAAGATAACAAAGTCACCTTTTACTAAAAAAGATAAAGGAGTCGATAACGTTCTAAGTCTCATACATAGTGATATATATGGTCCTTGAACTTAAGTGCTAAAGAAAGACATTAATATTTCATTACAGACGATCTATCTGGGCATGGGTACATCTGGGATGAATCATTTAAAATATTCAAATGATTCAATAATGAAAAAAAAAATAAACTGGATAAGGTATTAAAACTCTCCGATCAAATCGAGGAGGTAAATACTTATCTAGTGAGATTGTGACATATCTAGGAGAGAATGGGATTATCTCTCAGTGGATTCCCTTTTAGAATATAGTATATCTAAAGGAGAAATTGAACTTTGTTAGACATGATTCAATCCATAATAGGGTATACTTGTCTGTCTGTTACAAGATTGTATTCTTATGACTATTTTTTTACTCTAAAAATTTATATCGAGTTAATCTATTACATTGACTCCATATTGGATATGGATCGGATGTAGATCTAGACTCTTTTACTTTTGAATTTGAAGTTGATTAGCCTATGTCGTATATTTGCACACAGATAAATTTGGATCCTGGTCCAATAAGTGTTTAAGGATTATTAATTTTGTTATGCTAAAGAACATGAGATGTTCATCAGCAGTAGGGCATTTTTTTTGAAAAAAAGTTTCTTAGAGAAGGAACTGGTGCCTATCAAGTTGAACTTATAAAAGTTTGACTGATAGAAAAGAACCGATATTATCTGATAAATTTATAGAATTAAATTTGATCAGATCAAATTCAGAGCCCATTAAAGTGTTACCTTTAAGAAGATCCAGAAGAGTACCGCATTAGCCGGATAGATACTTCAGTGTCTAGATCTAGGATGGCGATCATGTTAAGCTCGATGAGAACAATAAAGATCCGATCACCTATAAAGATACAATGCAATGGCCTGATTCTGAGAAGTGGCTTGGAGCCATATGATCCAAATTGAAGTCTATGAAAATCAATAGTGTATGGACACTAGTTGATCACCTGAAGAGATAAAATTCATTGGATGTGAATGAATTTTTAATAGGATTAGAGTAGCGCAAACGGGAAGGTAAGGACCTATAAAGCCCATCTAAGTATCATTTCAGAGTTCGAACATACGTTCTGAACGTATATCTTAGTTATGAACAAAAACAAATCCTACACTTATTATTGGGCAAAATATTTTATAGTGTTATTATCTATGATGTTTGAAGATGAAATTCTCTTAATCCAGAATAGCATTCCAACATTGCAAAGAATAAAGATTTAGCTGTCATCTTATTTATCTATGTATGAGATCAGACATGGTATACTCACTAAAGATAGTGAACAGATATCAGTCTGATCCAAGTAAGAATCACTGAAGGATTGTATAGATAATTCTAAAGTATTTAAAAAATACTAAGATCCAGTGATTCAAATATGAAAGTATTGACTTAAAATATATTGATATTTTGATTTCAGTCAGAATAAGATGACAACAAAAGAATGTCGACTCATATCCTCATTACAGGAGCAATCTGCTGGAAAGGTTTCAAGCAGGATACTTTAGCCTATTCAGTTAGTGATGTAGAGTACATCATGGCATATGATGTTGCCATGTAAGCTGTGTAGTTACTGAGGTTCATTAATAGGTTGGAAGTGGCATCCTCCACCTGTGGTCCAGTCCTATCGTAGCACTGGAGCTATAGCTCAAGCTAAAGAATCAAAGGACCAGCATATTTTGCATCGATTTCATCTTAGATATTTCATCTGGGTGACATCGATCTTTAGAAGATCGATGTAAAAGAAGAACTTGATCGATCCATTTGCTAAGACCTCGAAACTAAGGAGTTCTATAAACTCAAGTGGAAGATAGGATATTTGATATCGTTCTAATTGGCTTTAGTCCAAGTGAAATTTATTGAAAAATATGTCCTAAAGCCAATCATCTAAGTAGTAGATGATTAAAATTAGTATATGAATTATCTAATAATAATAGTAATTTGACTGTTTCATCATAAAAGTTCTATCTTCCTTAAATGAACTCCTAAATTATGATGAAGTCCTTAAAATCATAATCAATCGATAAAGAAGGATTTATCGGATGGTTCTTAAATTATTCATGATCAAATGATAAGTTATTAATAAGGATGATAACTTATCGAGTGTAGATCGTTATATGCCATATGCATTGGTTGTCCTCATAACCAAGTGGTGTGGAGATACTGGTATGACATCCAGATAAGATATAGAAGTACATCTGCACTAAACATGATCAATATAGTACTTTACTATCAAAAATAGCTAGCTAAGGCCAATGGATATAAGTATCCCTTCGATCTAAAATCGCCATGGTGACTTGTGAGCAACTCACTATACTTTGGTGCTGAACTATCTGTATTTCTAATATAGATGACGGAAGATTTTTGGATACAGTCAAGTACTTATAGAGTTTATGTATGAGTCAAGATGGGATTGACCACTTCTGATTAACTTCAGAAAGAGAATGTTTTGATATATTTTAATTTAGCAAAATCTAAGCTTGGATAATCCTCGTGAGGTGTCATAGGATTTACAAAATTTTGAAATACAATAGAGATGACTTGTATAAGTATTTGATAGCATATTCGAAGTCGTTTTAAGCATTATTGGTCATAGGGATGAATTATATGGTAACCATGGGTCAGAGTTCTAAGAATGTTGCTTTGCATATATTCGACCTATCTGAACGTCGGAAATCATTGCTAGATGGTAACTTCGATTGGTACAGAAATTATTTTTTTTACTATCGACTTAGATTCGAACCTATAGAGTCACACACATTAGAGCTTGTAATCTAATTAGATGGTTAATCGATGATTGAGAATCGTTTCGAGGTCAAACATTCAATGCGATTGATGTTTGATCTAATGCAAGTGTTGTAGGAGGATCGATTAGCAATTAAATTACTAATTAACTTAATTTGATCGAACAATTAGATTGAGATTAAGTTTATTTAAATTAGATTTAATTAGAATTAGTTTAGACTTAATTGAATTAAGTCTAATTAGTTTATTGAATAAGCCAATAGTAAGAAAAAATCAATTCCTAGTTGGACTAGGATTTAAGTGTATCTAATTCTAAATTAACTTTGGATTTAAATCAAAATTAAATATAATTTAATTTAATTTAATTAAGTTTCTAATTAGACTAAGATTATTTTTAATTAATTTTATTTAATCTATTTAAATATGAATTAAATTGGGCTTCGACCTAGTCAAATAAGAGTCCCAGTTGGATTGGAACTCTCTCTCTCTTTCCTTATGCCAATAATAGCTCACGCCTCACTTTTAAATTTTAGATTTTTTTTATGTATTTTTATGCTCAGGAAGGCCTTCCACGCCCACATATCAGATTATTTGGTAGTTTGTTTTGACTTGGTCAAAACAAGAAAGAGTTGGAATATTGGAATTTCTTTCCTTCTTGCAAGAGCCTCCTTTTTGACCAAACTCCTTTCTCCCTTGTGCACCACCTCTACCCACGCCCTCCTTTTGATTTTTGCCCTTTCTCCCTTTCTTTTGGGCATTGGTTTTCTGTTTCATATGCCAAAAATCAAGAGAGGGGCATCCAAGAGTTGGACACCCCATAGAAGTCCTCCTTTGACTAGGTTTTGACCTAGTCTTGCAATAAAAGGTTGATGCCTCTTATGAGATGATTTTAGGATATGAAAAATATTTAAAAAATTATAAAAAATTAGAGAAGAAGGAGGAGAAAGCATGGAGGATTTGTGGTGCCAAGATTCTTAGAGAAGAGCCCTCAATTAAGGCATCAAAAGTTGATATCTTGAAGAGACAAGATAAGAGAAGATTATCTTCTCTTATATATTTTTTTTAATATTTTTCTCTTCCTATTTTATTTATAATTTTTATATGATAAAAATCTGAGAGAGAGAGATAGGAAGGGCTTGAGAAAAGATGGTGCTAAGATCCTTAGAGAAAAGATCTTCATCTGGATATCAATCGTTGATGTCATGAAGGCACAAAAGTAAGAGAAGATTATCTTCTCTTTATTTTCTTTTGAGTATCTTATTCTTCATTATTTTATGTAATTTTTATATGATAAAGATCTGAGAGAGAGAGAGAGGAAGAGAGCGTGAAAGTTGTGCTCTAAGGTGTTGGGGCATGGTGATCATTTTTGGACATGATCTGATCATGTCCTGATGTGAGAAGAAGAAGAGAAGAAGATCCTCTTAGGATTTTCTTGAGAGTCCTTCTTCTCAATTTTATTTATAAGATTTTTATAAGAAAAATCTAAGGGTGTGATATCTAAAAAATTAGAAAAAAATTTAGAAGAAAAGGTCTCTTTTGAACCTAGCATAATAGATATTTTTAGGACATCAATCGTTGACGTCCTAAAGAAGAAGATTTATCTTCTCCTAAATTTTTTTTATATATCTTTTTATTTCTATTTTATTGAAGATCCAAGGGTTGGATTCCTCCCTTATTCTTCTTTTTGTTCTTCATCTCTTCGATTGTCCAAAAAATCCAAAAAATATGTATTTGATTAACCATCAGAAGGGATCCACGAGAAGCTAGCACTTCGAGTGGATTTTCGTTCGATGAACTTTCGATCTATGTTATAGATTCGTATAGATCATCTGTAGAGGTCGGATGCATATGCAGCTCTAAAGGCAACAACAGATTCAACCACGGAGTTCTCGACTCATGCAAAGATAAGAGATCTGATCTTTTGGTGACCTAGATGTGGTCTAGGATTAGATCTAGAATTATTCTAGATCTAGATATTGATATGATCAATACCACTTATGATTAATTTAATTTTAGATTTATATTTGCATCATAATATGTTATAGATTCTTGATGTAGAATTTTATAATTCGATTACATGCATGTTGTAGATTAAATAGTTTAATCTATGTCTTCCACTGCTCTATATTTGAAAAATATTTTGAAATCTATGTATAAAATTCTGCATATTTTCTTTTAGAGAGAACTAAGATTAGGGCTTGATTAAGATTTTGGCCAGCTATCCCATCGGTAGAAAAAGAAAAGAGAGGCAAAAAAAATTCGGAATAGGATTTTGGCCTGCTGCGCTGTTGATGGAAAAAGAAAAGAAAGGCTGGGATTAGGGTTTTGGCCAGCTACATCATCGAAGGAAAAAGAAAAGAGAGGCGGAGAAAACTGAAATTAGGATTTTGACCAGCTACATCGTTGGTGGAAGAAGGGAGGAGAGACAGAGGTCGAGCCATCGAGGGATGAAATGAGTAACTGGTATTAGAATTTTGGCTAGCACCTGCATCGTCGGTAGAAAAAAGGAAGAGAGGTAGAGAGGTTGAGCAGTCAAGAGTTGAGATGAGGGTTAGAATTTGAGGGAGATAGAAAGTATAAGAATATATATATGTTGAGACTAATTGATCACGACCATCGATTCATAAATCCAACGATGATAAATTAATGCCTTCTTCAGCCACTAGATCAACAATCCAACGACGATGATTAAAACTTATATATATAATACTATAATAATGTACACTATATAGTATATATACTGAAAAAATACTAAAAATTTTATAAAAAATAAATATATTAATATAATATATTTATAAATATATATAATATAAAATTTATTTATTTATTTTATCGAGCTTTTTTCAATCCGAAAATGATCGAACAAAAACTTATTCTAGTTTGGACCGTTAAGATATCGACTTTAAAAATTATGTTTGTGTTTGGTTCTATAATTTAACGAGCGAGTCAAACACGATTCGAAAATGATTCGAACATTTCGAATAAATCGAATAACGAGCTAGACTGATAGCCCTAGTCGATAGGATTGATTTTTGTGCTTAAGCCGACATCTTCCTTGACCTTATTCGAAGTGCTTACTTCATCAATAAGAATTTTTAAAAATTATGGGTTTATTTGCGCACCAAGTGCTGGATGTTGGTTGGTGTCACATCATCTCTCATGGATTGGAGAAGATGATCTTGGGAGTTGTGCAGTAGAGAACTATATAATCTGGAGACCTAAAGGGGCTTTCCATTTAATACCAATACCTACTCTCTAGGAAGCGGTCTTTGAGGCCTTTTGGGTGGCAATATTTGTCGTGCGATGAGGCGTTTGAACATGCTTGGGCCTACCCCCTCCATAAGTAGGGGTTCTACTGCTTAATATTGGTATGACCTTGGTTATCTTTCACAATGTTGTGGTGATATCTTCGGTGCTCTTCTCCATCTTAGAAGGTCTCCCTTCTCAATAAGCATCCTGCTTTGGCATAGGAAAGTGTTTAAAAATTTGGCTGCTCCAATCGCAGGGCCATGATGGCGGCCATCTAGGAGCTTCTAATACATTATCCTCCATAAAAAGACCTTGGACTTTTCTAGAGAACTTGTTTCTTGCCTCCCCCAATATAGCTTTTTGGTTCTCTTTAAAGGAATATCTAGAAGATGGATGGATTTTTGAAATGGAAATAACCATTCCATTCCCGCTATCATTTTGCAGAGGTGAGTGCTCATTGCAAAATGGAGACTTCTACTCTCCTTATTAGGGGTTGCGTTGGCTAGGGCTCAACTTATGCTCTGAGAGAATTAATCGGGCCCAAGCTTTGTATTTCTTTTTTCTTTATTGTAGCAAGCTTTACTCGATTGAAATTAATATGTAATAAGTTTTTTTGCGATGTACATGAACCTCTTGAATAAAGTGCTTCTTTTGTTGGATTTTTTTTTTGTGCATCATCCAGTATTTCTTTCATTATTATTGTCGGCTTGTGCTGGCAGATGGGCTCCTTGAAGGGTTAGCTCCTCTTCTATTGTCATCGTCGATTTTTGCTAGCGGTATGGGGTCCCCCGAAGGTTAACTTCCATTGATTTTAGTCAGCCATATCAGCTACAATGAGCCATATCCGGTATATTGGACGAGACTGACTATAGTGGGCCAAGTTAGCTTCATGCCATGTCAACTATAATGAGTCGTAACGGCTATAATGGGCCAAATTAGCTTCAATGGGCCAGATTGGTTTCAATAGACCATGTCGGTTATAGTGGACCATATCGGCTATAATGGGCTGAAGTTGGCTATAGTGGGCCAGATTGGATTTAGTGGGCCATATCAGCTACAATGGGCTATATCAGGTATAATAAGACATATCAACTAAAGTGGACTATATCAACTATAGTAAGCCGAGATGGCTATAGTAGGCCATGTCGAGTAAGGCGTTGGCTTGGTGTCCTCAGATCTTTGCATTAACTGGACCTCTAGCCTCTTGAAAGTCTCGAAAAGCCTTTTGCCCTTTCTTGGATGCTGAGCCACTTTTAGTCTCCAAGCCTCGAGAGGTTCGAGGCTTTACTTGTGCGTGGGGTCCAACAAAAGACCCGATTTCCTTGGTTAGATTGTCATAAGCTTTATGAGCCTTTTGCAGTTGCCTCCGAGATGCTGTTGTGGAGGCTGAGTCTCGTTCGATTGAGCCTTGATCCTATCTTGGCCTCTCTTAGATCGGTTGATAATTTTATTCTTTAAAGAGCATTATAAACAAAACATTAGTTAAACTTTTATTATAAATCAAAATTGTATTTACATAATGGTTGGCCATCATTGGCAATGCGACGATGGCGCCATTGACTTTTCTCTAAAATTAGGAAGAAGAATAATGCCCTCTAAACTTCATCTCCTTTTTCTTCTTAATTTGGTCTCCTGCACCCCATGCCACCAGTTGGGGCAGAGATGGTGTTGATGATATTGGCCATCGATCAGTTGTCATTGTTCTTCTAACTGGATGCTTGATTTTGCCACTTCCAAACATACCTGCAAAGGTGGTCTCTTCGAATCAACGTCTCAATCTCATCCTTAAGCTGATGGCATTTATTAGTATTATGGCCATGGTAATGGTGGAAACAACAATATTTTCTCCTATTTTTTCTATTTGGAGGGGACTTTATCGGCTCAGATTGCCACAGATATTCTTGACCCTTGATTTCCATTAAAATCTAGGATCGAGAAGCAAACAGAAGAGTGTAGCTGTTGAAATGCTGGGGTGGGCTTTTTGGTTTCTCCTTGGCAGTCGGAAAGATTCCCTTTTGGTGTGTGCTGCTCAAGGGTCCTCCCACCTCCTCTTTTTGCTAGAGGTCTTCTTTTTCTCCACTTGCTTGCACAGCATTTGGGCTTTTTCTACTTAAGCGTACTTCTAAGCTTGGGCTAGTAGGTCAGCATAGTCCCTCAAAAACTTCTTATTGAGGAAGAAGGTAAGATGCTCATTTGGCAACCCTCGCTTGAGTGCCAATATCACCATTAACTTATCGAGGCTTCGTATATTAAGCATGGCGGTGTTGAAGCGTGCGATGTAGTTGCATAGTGATTTACCCTCCTCTTGCTGGAGAGAAAAGAGGCTATCATAGTTTCTTGATTAAGATCGACAGCTGCTAAACTGAGTAATGAATAGTCTGCCAAGCTACTTGAACAAATGAATGAATCCTGACTAGAGTCCAAAATACCATGCTCATGCTGATTTTCTAAGGGTGGCCAAAAAGGCAAGGCAAAGAATGGCGTTCGAGGTGCCCTACGGCATCATGAGCATTCTATAATCTTGCAGGTGATTGAGAGGGTCCGTAGAACCATCGTATGGCTCCAGTTGGGGTACCTTGAACTAATTAGGGATCGGTTCATACAGGATAATCTGGAAGAATGGCAGTTGAGAGTTGAAGTCTAGGCTATCGTTACTCTCGTAAAGTCCATTTTGGGCTTCACTAAGACGACGATCAATATCTTGAATTCTCATTTTGAGTTTCTTTTCTCATTGAGATCTTTCAGGCCTAGAAAAATAAGTTAGGACTGAGTCACCAGCGAAAGAAGAGCTTCTTGAGCGTGCCTCCTCCCTCAAGCTCCAATGGAAGGAGGAATGAGCTACGATAGTTAGGGAGTGATGGGGGTGTCATCGGAAAGTGGATCTCGAACTTAGGGGGCAAGATCGCCAACTAAGATGGGAAGGAACCAACTGGGAGTCCAGCTCCATGCGCTGTTATTGCCATCGTCACTTGTTGAAGTTGATACACAGCATCAGTCAACTTCTAGATTTGGTGAGCAGGTTGTCGAGTAGTGGTGGATCTATTATGGCCAAAGATTATACTGCTATGGATCCACAAGCAGCACTACTCTATCTATGATGGATGAATTGCTAATGGAAGGCGGTGGAGTTCTATACTCTTGTCCACACCATGCTCTCTTTTTCTCTTGAAAGGGATCAGGTCCTTCCTCTAGCACTAATATATTAACATAAGATTAATCCAAAAGATTGCTGATGTGGCTGGAGTTAGATGCTATCTAGATCCAAGGTGCTGGAGGGTACTTACAAAGAAACTTTGCACTCGTCTATGGTGTTTCAGTGGGGAACCCTCCAATACTTAGGTTAGCCGGAGCTTTGGAAACAATAAAAAGAAAAAAGAGGAGGTCTGGGCTAGAGAGCAGTGAGAGTTTTTGATTTTCTCCTCTTCGCTTGTCCTTCTCTCCAATTGCTTGTCCTTACCGAGGATCCCCTTCGTACCTCTTTTTTATGGAGGCTGAGCCTATAGGCCATTAGTCAGAATCTATGAGTTTGTTAGGCCTAACTTCGCATGTCGTTAGACCATTTTTGGCCTTTTATTGAGGAAGAAATCTTTCTCACTCTTTTTGTATGGAGGTGGTTATTCATGGGTAGCAGACATCGACTCCACCCATATGGCAATTGAATTGATAGTACTGGGTCCACACCTGGTGTGACTTCACCATGTCATTTTGGGTATGCCCCAATGAAGGTGTGGTCTCGGTCGATAGGTTTCTCCTGCAATATATGTTCCCCACTTCAAAGTTTGAAGTGGCTTTTTGGCTTCAAGCAGAGAAAGTAATGCTCTAGTAGTTGAACCGCCAACCTAACTCCCCCTTGGATGCATCTGTATTACCACACTCAGAAGGGAGGACTCCTAAAAATTTATGATGCATCATTTTGCAACTCATGCTACCTTTATCATGGAGGAAGCTCGAAGGGTTGCAGGACATGCAACACTTTTGAGAAAAGAAATCTAGAGCTTGTCCTTGGATTCACTTGGGCTTGCCATATGGCAAGTGGCAATAGGTTCCGAAGTGTGCTTTGTGAGTTGTCTCATGCGGCCTGATCGGATAAGGATGCAATGAAGAGCCACCAGGTCTATCTCTTCAGGGTTAGCCAAGTGGCAAAATCGGATAGTTTATGATCGAATCTACACCATTGATAGTCTATATAAATAGACCACCATTCGATAGGATTTTTTGTCATCTAACTGCTAGTTGCTCTTTTATCGTTACAATCATCAGAGAAAGATTCTCTTTTTCTTATGCAGAAGCAATAAAGTCATCACTGTCATCCATCAAGTTAGCTGTTAAGAAAAAAATGAACTCCTCGAGCGAGGAGTCCTTATCCAAGAGGGTGAGGAACACTCAACCGGAGGAACCTGCTTCTGGTCTACCATGATTTTTGGTGGGGACTGGAGATGAGTCAATTGCGTTGGAGTTGCTTTAGATTCCTTTTTTGCGAGACTGGGCCCCATCTTTCTTTTAGAGGGTCGGCAAGGCTCAGGATGGACCCTTGCTTGCTTGAGGGCAAAGGAGGTTCGCCGAGGCTACAATAGAAATTCTCATCGAGTTTAAGTACATAGGTGCGTCATGGAGTATAAGACTTCGGCGGATTTTAAGAACAAGCTCATCCAGGCATCTTCGGCGGCTTTCATCCAGAGATTCCAAAACTGCAAGGCACGTCTAGAGCGAATGGCCCCAAAGATGAACTTGAGAGTAAGTGCATAAAAAAGCATGACTCTTAAAACTTGCCCCAGTAAGTTGAGATAATTGAGATTATATTTTCTAATATTATCTAGATGTTGTATTTTTTCTAACTTCTCAATATTATATTTCAAACTATGATAATTGAAATAATTTTTAGGTAAACTCATCATACATCTCAATCAAAGATGATGATGAATTGCTACTCCAAAAATCTCCAATGATACTACCTAAATCAAAAAATATCTAGCATTAAACCAACATACATCAGCTTAAATGGGGTTATCTCACATCTCTTCACGAGTGCATGAGGTCTGATTTTGAGTGGCATCAGCTTCTCGTTTTTTCCGCCACTCCTTGTTCTCAACTCTGATATAAAATTCTCATTTCGCGAGCTTGACTCTGGTTGGTGGGAAGCCAAGTTTCTTCCGTAGAAAGAGAGCAAGGTTCGGTTTGGGCCGAAGCGGTAGGGTAGGGTCGCTGGCACCCTCTATCTTAAATAAACAAAGAATTATCTCACGTTAAAACAAATTTCTTGTCTAAACCTAGTTACGTGGGGTCAATTTTTAAGACAGAAAGGTTTTTGGAGCACCATCACTCCATTTCAAATGGCTTTACATGGGCACTTTGTGAATGGCCCCACATCCCCGGGAATCTCCGCAACCATGTATCACACCAATTAATCCCCTCCTGACTCTTTGGATGGGGAATGTGTGTGTACCTAAAACACCCAAGGGATTCCACTAGATTCAAGAAACAGCTAACCAGAGACTGCCAGAAGAGAATGTTAGAGAATCCAGTCTCTATCACCTCAAGCGAACAAAGCTGCGCGTCACATTGGATAATTCCTATGCATCCTAGGGAAATAACAACCCCCCTCCCTCCCATTAACAAAGAGATTGCTTGACTATTGCACCAACCCCTTGCTCCAAACTCCCAACCCACAAAATGATGAACGTCTCCGACAACCACCCTCCGGGCTTCGACCAAGGCCCTTCGCCGTCGCCCTTCTACTGGCTCTCATCGGCCGACAACGACTGGCAGCTGATCGCCTCCGCGCTGGTAGGCCTCCAAAGTGTGCCAGGCCTCATCATCCTCTACGGCAGCATAGTGAAGAAGAAGTGGGCCGTGAACTCGGCCTTCATGGCTCTCTACGCCTTCGCCACCGTGCTCTTCTTCTGGGTTCTCTTGGTCCACCGCTTGTCCTTCGGCGATCACTTCGGCCCGCTTCTCGGCCGACCGGCCATGGCGGTCCCCGAGGAGTACCTCTTAAAGCAACAAGAGGTCTTCTTATTCCCCAATGCCACCTACGTCTTCTTCCAATTCGCGTTCGCGGCGATCACGGTCATCTTGTTGGCCGGGTCGTTGCTCGGGAGGATGAACTTTTATGCGTGGATGTGGTTCGTGCCTCTGTGGCTCACGGCGTCGTACTCGGTGGGCGCGTTCACGGTGTGGGGTGGAGGGTTCCTAGCGAAAAGGGGGGTGTTGGACTTCGCCGGAGGGTATGTCATCCACGTCTCGTCCGGCGTGGCCGGATTCACGGCGGCATATTGGGTATGTGGCTCTGCGCCTTCACTGCTTTGATTGCATGGATGTCGTGTTTGTGTGTGGCCCACAGCGGTCTACTGAGTCGTTCGCCTACCGTCTCGGTCAACACGCCGTGGGGCTCTGGTCATGGCGCGGGCTTGGGTTAAGCAAATATGATATTGTCACTTGATTTCAGCCATTAGCAGGCCTAGTTGCCATGAGTCCATCTCCGAGTTAATCACTCGACACAAATACAGTCTACAAATAAAGATCTGAAAGCCTTTAGCCTTGCATTATGATCCTGGCAACGTCTTCTATAATTAATCCCCAACTCGTATGGCTGTGCTCAGGTGGGCCCGCGGATATCCCACGACCGGCAGGACTTCCCGCCCAACAACATCATCAACATGCTGTTCGGCGCCGGCCTCCTCTGGATGGGTTGGTCCGGCTTCAACGGCGGCGCCCAAGGCTCCCCCAACCCCGTCGCGTCCCTCGCCATCCTCAACACCCACCTCTGCACCGCCACCAGCCTCTTCATCTGGCTCACCTTCGACATGCTCTTCTATCACAAGAGCTCCGTCATCGGTGCCGTCCAAGGGATGATCACCGGCCTTGTCTGCATCACCCCGGCCGCCGGTTAGTCCACAATTTAATTACTCCCATGCATCATTTCAAATATCCCATCTTTAGGCTTCGCAAAACCAAACTGACATGCTAAAGAATGGCTTATATATATGATGGGCAGGGCTTGTCCAGCCGTGGGCGGCGATGCTGATGGGGCTCATATCAGGGTCCGTGCCATGGTACACGATGATGGTGCTGCACAGACGAATAGCCTTCTTTCAGAAGGTCGACGACACACTGGGGGCGTTCCACACCCACGCCGTCGCCGGGGCCTTGGGCGGGCTGCTCGCCGGTCTCCTCGCGCATCCCCGGTTAACGAAGCTGGTCTACGTGGAGGAGCAATACCACCATGGCTTGTTCTATAGCTTCGATGGGGAGCTGGGCAACGGCTTCAAACAGCTCGAGGACCAGATCCTTGGAGCGGTGTTTATAACTGTGTGGAATATTGTTATCACGACCCTTATATGTTTGGTGATCCGTATATTCGTGCCGCTGAGGATGGACGAAGAAGATCTACGGATAGGGGACGATGCGGTACACGGGGAGGAGGCGTACGCGCTGTGGGGGGATGGGCAGAAGACTCGGACCTACGTTCGGTGGAGCATGTCGCCGGTGTTGCCAGCCTTTTGTCGTGGGTCTCGTGGAAGCTGACCATGATTACGTGCTAGCTTTGTCAGGATTGGGCCTCCTTTGGGTTATTTAATCGGTGAGATGTCTGTTACAAGCTTGTTGCTACTGTTTGCCGCTTGCTACGGCCTGTTGTTGGGATATCTTGTGGAATGTGTCTCGGCGTCATGGAGAACCACAAGTTTATGGCTTCCTGGGTGTTTAGTGCAACTATCCATGAGTTTTGTCAAAATACTGGTTAACTAAAGAAATGACAAACTAACAGTTGCACGAACAAATCTACTTTTAATGTGCACATTTACCCCAGGCAGTTTCCCAATTTTTGGGTTGCCAATTTTTACGCTGTCGGGTGCCAACTTTGACATCTATTATAGTCAAGGACTCGGATAGTTTGAATGGATCTTTGCACTCCCATATGAGGTATTATCTATTTTGATCTCTAGCATAAAGATGCCATCACGGTTCTATCATTTAAAAGATACCTCACGGGAATAGAGATGATCTCGATCTTATATAAGTTAGAGTCCTCCTTACTCATAATCGTATGAAATTAAAGGGGCCATCCTTCTACAACAGTAACCCTTCCAGTCAATGCTATCATGGTTCTATCATTTAAAAGATACCTCACGAGGATAGAGATGATCTCGATCCCATATAAGTCAGAGTCCTCCTTACTCATAACCGGTATGAAATTAAAGGGGCCATCTTTCTACAACAGTAACCCTCCTAGTCAAGACGTCAAGAGGAACTCTATGTGCGTGGGCTCGAATGGTGAGATATTGTTCACTCTAGCCTCCATGAATATATTATCTTGGGCTTCATGATTTTATCTTTTAAAGGACGTCTTGTGCAGGAAGATATGGCCTCGTTCCCATATAAATCAGAGTTTTTTTTAACTCACAATCAATGTAGAACTAAAATGGCCGTCCTCCCAAAATAGCATCTATAACGAATGGCATGGGTATAATTTTTAGTTGCTTTAGATCCATCATCATATTTGCAGATCACTCCAACTACAATGCTGTAAATGTATTTACGTAGCTCGTAGTCATAGAATTTAGTTAGAGAATTGTTAGTTTGTTAAAGTGTTAGTAAGAGAAAGCTTGTGATTGGTCAATGTATAATAGCTCAGCTGGAATAGTTACTTCATTCCATCTGTATATAAATAATCTTCTTCTAGTTCAATACATACAATGATTCATTCTCGTTTCTACTTAAATATTTCATTTTGCTCTGCTTTCTCTGTTCATGGTATCAGAGCCTAAAGGCTGTAAATTATTTGAAGTATGAGTCAGATGGAAGAAACTTCCGACGGCGGAGTTGCAAATCCAGGAAATGGGACCCGAGGCACAACAGATCGAGAATCGAGCCATGATCCAATGAACTTGCTTAATTCTGATCATCCTAGCCTGAATCTAGTAAGTGTTCCTTTAACTGGCAGGAATTATCTTACATGGAGTCGCTCAATGACAATAGCTCTCATGGCAAAGGATAAATTAGGATTTATAAATAGAAAATGTGAGATGCCTTCCGCTGATTCTCCTTTTTTTGAGAAATGGCAAAGGGCTGATAGTATGGTTGTGTCATGGATCTTAAACTCTATATCAAAAGAACTTGTTGAATCTTTCTTATATACTACCTGTGCTCGTGAACTATGGGATGAATTAGAGCAGTGTTTTGGTGAAAGTAATGGGCCATTGTTCTATCAAATTAGATGAGATATATCTGGACTTAGCCAAGAGAATTTGTCTGTGACAGTTTATTTTACCAAATTAAAGAAACTATGGGATGAGTTATCTTGCTTACGTCCGTATCATGTTTGTAACTATGGAGCAGCTAAGATAATAGCTAATATGAAGAATGAAGATAAGCTTGTTCAGTTCTTAATGGGATTAAATGAGAGCTATGAGCATGTGAAGAACCATATCTTGCTAATGGATCCCTTCCCTAGTGTTAACAGGGCAAATTCAACGGTGTTTAGAGTTGAAAAACAATGAGAAATACAGAATTTTGTTACTGAATCCAGTGAAACTACTGCTATCATGTTGGCTAAATCTCAAAATTATAAGAGGAATAATTTTAAAGAAGCTGAAAATAACAACTACAACATTGCTGGGAACAATTACAACATATTTTTTCCTAAGAAGAAAGACAAGAAAGAGATAGGTTTTGTGAATTCTATAAAACTGGAGGCCGTGTCAAAGATAACTGTTTCAAGCTTCATGGTTATCCTGATTGGTATAAGGAATATAAGCAGAAAATGGATAAATTGCAGGCTTATGTGGCAACTCAACTTGCTGATACACCAATGGATATTGAAGCTGGTGTCAATCAAAACAAATATAAAGATTGGAATGGTAACCTGACCAACATGATTCAACAAGAAGTGATGAAGATACCGAAAGGGAAGAATATTGCTAACAATGAGGCTTCTTTTGCTAATCTTGCTGGTTTTGTAGGTAAGTTACTTATCTATTGTCATTTTAGCATGCATTCAAAAGACCAAGGTTTCTGGATCATAGATATAGGAGCTATAGGATATATGACTTGCAACATTGAAATTTTTGATGAACCCATTTTATTATTCAAGCCAAAACCTGTTCACTTACCTAATGGAACCATCAAGATGGTCACACATACAGGATATATCACCTTACATCCTAAACTCTCATTACAGAATGTTCTATACATCCCTAGCTTCAAATATAATTTGTTATCTGTTAGCACCCTTGCCAAAACATGCAATATTTCAGTAACTTTCTTCCCTGACAAATGTGTTTTCCAGAATATGTAGAATTATGAGGTCATTGCCATTGGGAAAGCTCAAGATGGACTGTATTTCTTAGATAGTACTTCACTTGATGCTTCTGTTGCACACGTTTGTAACGTTTCTACCATTATTAATAAGCTTTGTAAGCATTCTGCCATCTTTTGGCATATACGACTTGGCCATGCATCATATTCTAAATTGAGTCATGCACTACTATAAAAAGAAGCTACGACAGCGCATACTATGACAGTGATTTTTGAAACCATTGCAATAGATTCTATAGCAGCGGTTTTATAGAATCACTGCAATAGGTCCGACCTATGATAGCGGTTACAATGAACCGCTGCCATAGATCAGATTTATTACAATGATTCTTTGTAACCGTTGTCATAAATCGGATCTATGGCCACAGTTTTATAGAACCACTGCCATATCTTTTTTTGATATTTTTGTTCTAAATATTATATAATTTTAAAATTTAATATTCATCTTCATCATTCATTATCTAAATAATTATCATTAGAGTATCGTCACAAAAGATCATCTTGATCTGATGGCCCTAGCTTCATCAATTAGAAAAATTCGATTTCGATGATCACGAACAACGATACGATGATCTGATAAATGAAGACCTCCGATCAGTTTAAAAATCTGTAACGATGATCTTGATGATATTTATAGCATACTATCAAGATTTTACTTTAATCGGATATCGTTATCATGGTCAATTTAGTACGGGATGATTTCGACCGTTAAATGAGAAACAAACGATCAAAAGGCTAAATGGTGTCCGATTATAAGATAATTTTTTTCATAAATGATCTTGGCTATTACTTTAATCATTTTTATGGTGGTGATTATAAAATTTAACTCATGGATCTATGAATGATTCAAAATTATACGTTACTGGTAGTTATGCTTGTGCTTTTATAATATCTACTTAACGTGAATAGTTCATACAAAAATAATTAAAATTTTATAATCATTGCTATATAAAATTATTAAAATTATAGCAAAGATCGTTTAACTAAAAAATTATCTCATAATCGGACGTTGTTTAGCCATTTGATCGCTTGCTTCTAATTTAACAACCAAAATCATTCCACACTAAAATGATCATGATAACGATATCCGATTGAAGTAAAACTTTGATAGCATACTATAAATACCATCAAGATCATCATTACAGAATTTTGGATCGATCGATGATCTCCATCTATCAGATCATCGTGTCATCGTTCGTGATCGTCAAAATCGAATTTTTCTGATCGATGAAGCTAGGGCCATTGAATTGAGGCGATCTTTTGTGACAACACTCCAATGATAATTATTTAGATAATGAATAATAAAGATGAATATTAAATTTAAAATTATATAATATTTAGAGTAAAAATTAATTTCTAACCTATGGCAGCGATTTAAGTAACCGCTACCGTAGGTTAGGTTAAAATTTTCCAAATTCTCCATGCGCTCTATCTCTCTCTCTCTCTCTCTCTCTCTCCCTCCCTCCCTGCTCTCTGCCATCGGTGAGATCCCATCCCTCTCCTTCTCCAACCAACGTCGCCCCTCCTTCTCTGTCGGCCGCCCCCACCTCTCAGTGCCCCCCTCCTCTCTGCTTGCCCCTCCATCCCCGGGCCGCCCTTCTCCATCACTGCGCACCCCCTTCCCACCCTGCCACCCACCTCCCGGGCTCCTTTCCGTCACCCCGCGCACCCCCCCCGGCACGCCCTTCCCCGGCCCCGCCACCCCCTCCCAAGCTGCCCCTCCCTTCAACCACCCTCCCCCACCATCCACCCCACCTCCCTAGCCGCCCGACCAACACCCCCTCACCCGCACCCCTCCCAGCCCCCTCCCCACGGCACCCGCCCCCCCCCCACCCCTCTCTCGTGCCCCCCCCTCTCGTCCACCCCCACCGTCACTCCCCCCTCTCTCTCCCTCTCCTCTCTTTCTCTCTTTCTCTTCTTTTTTCTCTCTTTCTCTCTTTATTATTATCTTATTTTTGTTTTTGCAGATTACTCTAGCGCCATCATCTTTCTTTAGCACCACCTCTTTCGGTGCCTGAAACCATCTTTTAATAATGCCTATTTTTTAAAATATTTATAATTTTATATAAATCACTTATAATTATTTATTTTTAAAATTTATAATTTTATATTTGTCGTGTCGTGTTCTGGATCGTGCCGTGGTGGTAGCCTTGGAACAAGTGACGGTCGTGACAACCTTGAGTCATGCCCATCGATAAGCAAATCATTGCTGTGGGTTTTGACTCGTGTGGCATCGTGACTGTGCCGGCGCTAAGAGAACCTCACCCCATCGATGGTTCTGGCCATCCTCGATTGTAGGCCTTGTCGATCGATAAGAAAATCATTGTCGATGGGTGGGGCTATGTTGGCGATCGTGAGCTGTGACGCCGCTAAGAGAATTCTCACCCCATCGGTGGGTTTTGGGCATGCCCACGGTGTAGGCGTGTCGTCGCTAAGAGAACCTCAACCACTAATAGAAAAACCTCTCCTTAACCCATATTGTAAATTTATTGAAAGATTTTTAGAATTTTATTCTTGCTTTTTTGTTTTCAAACATAATTATTAGTTTATACGATAATCTCCGCATTATATATCACTACTATAGAATGGACTAAGACAGCTGTTGTAACCCTGCCGAGTCCAAATCATTGCTATATAGACAGCGGTCACGCCCATGCAACCATCATGTAGCAATTTTACTGAAACTATTAACTCCAGTAAACCACTGCCATATCTATGACACGGTTATAAAACTATTGTTAGACAATATGATAGCGTTATGAAACCCCTGCCATAGCCTCGTCTATAAAAGTGGTTACGTAATCACTGCCATAGGTCTAATACAATAGTTGACACATTGCCTATGACAGCGATTGGCACGTCTATGACAGTGATTGTAAAACTGCTGCCGTAGCTTCTGAATAATTAAAAAAAATATAAATTTTTTAATTTTTTATATATTTTACCTGATAAATGCAGAGATATATAATACAAAAAATATTATAAATATAAAAATATTTCTAAAATATTAAAATTTTATTATCAAATAAAATTTATTATAATAATTTTTATAAAAAAATATTTTTAAAGTCTCCTAAATCTACATCGTTGTCGTCCCCGGGAGATGGAGCACGAGCTGGAGGTGGAGCTGGAGCTGAAATGCATGCCAATATATCCTCAAAACCCATGAAGGTACCTCCAAAATGCGCATTGAGCGTTGACACCATGTCTCTCACGATGCCCTCCAAATGAGATGCGCGCTTCTCAGTCCAATTTGCCCACATCGTAGCATGATCTGCCCGTGCCAATGCTGCCTCAAGCTCCTCCCGACTGACGACATCAAAAGCTTGTGAAGAGATGCTCGCCTCAGACCAATAGCTGGTCGGCGTACGTCCGGGCCTGCATCAGATCCTCCCAGAGTGCTCAGGCCCCAAAACCTGAGACAGATGGTCATGGGGCCAGAGGTATCCGGGCTCTCGCTCATGAGCGCATCTAACTGATCTTATAATTATAAGTGCAAATAAAATTTTATAACAAATGCTATAATACTAATCATATATACTAATATATTTAATACTTACAAAAATCTTTCCAATCGCAGCATTCATCGGCATACCTTTCTTATCCGTATGGCTAGATCAGAAGATTTCACTACGGCTGATCATCATTCTATCTCTCATCAGCTATAACAATGGATCAGTTTATCAATAATATAAAAAAAATATTAATTTAATTTATCTACTAAGATTTAGAATTCATTACCTCTTTATGCACATGACTGACCATAGACTCACCGTCGAGAGCGTGCGTATACTCCTGGACTGTCCGATTCTCCCGATTCTGATGGAAGATAGCCTAACAAGTATTCAAATAAATAATAAATATTTTAAAAAATATTTAAATATAAAGAGAGACTTTATTGGAGAGCTGGTGGGCTTGTCCCCTATTACCAAAACCAGGGGGGGGGGGGGGGGTAAGAAGGAGGGCGCACACCACCCCCTTTGGCATGTGCCCAAGTGGAGGCGCCCAGAAGTCCTATTGGATAGGGACTCCATCAAGATCCTCCTAAAGAACGCAATGTTGACTGATTCCCTTACTGCACCAATCTAAAGAAAAATCCCGCAAGAGGACCTCTATTTCCCACTAATCAGATTTAGATCTAATTTCATAAAGAATTGTAGATTAGTTGGAAAGGAGGAAAGGATTGATCATGCATAGTCATAAAAAATCTGCGCCCAACTCAAAAAAAGATGAAAAAATTCCCACACCCAAGGCTGCTCTCCTCTTCTCCTCCAATGACCAAGTCATCTTCTCCCTCTCCTCTCCACGCCAAAGGATTTGGATTTTTAGTTGGTTAACACAGAGAAGACTTGCAATACCTACTTAGAAGATGCATGTGATCAAAGTTTGAGCAGTACCTATATGATCTATCGAAAGAATGACACAATCCTATAGTAAGTGTTGAATATATCTTTACAATATCCATAGATCCATATTGCACATTTACTGCAGATGATGTGTAGAGAAGAGAGAGGATCGACCAATCCAGTCAAGAATGGATATCGTGTAGAGGTCAGGCCACTTACGTGGCTAGATCCAGACCCTTCCGCTTGCTATAGATCATTCAACGAATAATAGGATTACTCTAACATTAAGGTAAATAAATTAATTAATTTATCTAGATTTATTATTAATTGATAATAAGGAATCCGATCATGACATTCAAGACTGATTGGATCAAAGAAAAAAAATTTTGACAATATATCTCTTGTCCAATCAATCTGAATCGAATCTGATCAGAAAATCAGGATTCTCTTCATGCCCTTCCTTGACCGCCGCCTCCGCCTCTCCACTCCCTACATCGCACCTTTCTGCCCTCCTATCCCTAGCCGAGCTGCCTACCCCCCCTTTCCCATCCCTGGTTGCCCGTCTCGCCCTCCCTCCCATCTCCGACGCCCATCCCTTGGCCTCCACCGCCGCCCCCGCCTCCCCATTCTCTCTGGGCCCCTCTCCCTCTGTTTCCTCTTGCTCTTTCTCTCTCCTCTCTCTCTATCTCACTTATCTTACTCTTATTTTGCAGATTATCTCTAGCACCGGCGTCTTCCTCTAGCGCCGTCGCTGGTGACCCTCGAAGCTTTCGATGCGACCCCTTTTTTATAGTCATAGGTATATTTTTATTTTAATTTCATAGTATTATTTATTAATCATTAGACTAGATCTGTCAACGGATTGGAACCTAGATATTCAGATCTGGATCCGAATTTAATTACTGGTACTGGATCCGAATCCGAATACTCGACGGATCCGTACTTGAAGTACCAGATTCGGATCCTAATGGATCCTGAGTATCTAGGCCCGATTTCGGGATCCGAAACTAAGAAAGAGAGAGGAAGAGAGGGAGGGAGGAGTTCGGGCCTCGCTGTCGTCATCAGTGAGGGAGATCAAGCATCGAGATCGGAAGAGAGAGGAAGAGAGAGGGAGGGAGGGAGGGGTCCAGCTCCGCCGGCATCACTGGAGGGAGGGGTTCATTGTAGAATTTATTGGAATTAACATTTTTCTGAATGTTTATATCTTGTTGCTTTTTGTTTAATTGCATTGCATAATGATTAGGATCTGTTCAATTGATTAGTGTACATAATCTCCGACATCCGTGATAATTATAGCTGTAATTGTATGAATTGAAGAATTAGTATAATTCATCAATTGATATCCAATTTGATACTTTGAAAATTATAGATAATTCTATAGGTAGTTGCAGTAATCAAACGGTATGCTAAGAATTTTGAATGAAATTTTGGACAGTATTTTTTTTGTTCTTCCTACACGGAAGAATTAAGAAAAAATGCTACCGAAATTTCATTCGATCCTTGTTGCATATCGTTTGATTACTGTATTGAACCTATAGAATTAATGCAATTTCTAAATGGAAGAGGATCTATCTTTATCTATTAGTTGGTGATAGAATATATTTATTATATATTTTTTTATAATGCATTAGTATATAATTTAAGTTCCATAAATGATTTAAATCATAATATCATTATTTTTAAAATAGATAAGGAGTGGATGAAATATATATATATATATATATATATATATATATTTTGAAGTCTAGACCCAGCGATTATAAAAAGATTACACAAGGAGCTTCATGAAATGAGGCACCAGGAGCATTTCAATTAATAGTAAAATAGATTTTATGAGACAGTTGAGCATTTGACACGCACAATCAAGAACGTATCATTACCTTGTTGGGCAAGCAGAAGTTAGTATATCAAGAACGTATCATTACCTTGTTGGGCAAGCAGAAGTTAGTATGTCCGACTTGTGATTGTTTCACAGGGAACAGTTTGTTTTCTCCCCTTCTTTTAGCCTTCCATGGTCAGGATAATTTATTAATTTTCCAAACATATTGGTTTGCTTATATCCATCCATCTTTATCAAACCAAACTTATTAGAAGAATTGAGACGCAAGTGAGCGCACGACAGGTGGTATTGGAAAGCAATACTTGAAGTACCAGATTCGGATCCTAATGGATCCTGAGTATCTAGGCCGATTTCGGGATCCAAAATTAAGAAAGAGAGAAGGGAGAGAGGGAGAGAGCGAGGGAGGTGGTTCGCCTCGCTGTCGTCAATCAGTGAGGGAGAATCAAGAATTGAGAAATCGAAGCGAGAGGAGGGAGGGATGGGTTCAATTGTAGATTTATTTGGTAGCATTTTCTGAATGTTAATATCTTGTGCTTTTGGTTTTGATGTGCATTACATGAATAGATCTGTTAATTGATTAGTGTACATAATCTCCGGACATTCCGTATAATTATATGTAATTGTATGAATGAAGATTATGTATAATTATAATTGATTATCCAATTTGGATGATTTGAAAATTATAGATAATTCTATAGGTAGTTCTGCAGTAATCAAACGGTATGCTAAGAATTTTGAATGAAATTTGGACTCGTATTTTTTTTTTTCTTCCTACATGGGACGAATTGAAAGAAAAATGCACCGAAATTTATCTCGATTCCTTTTAGGTGTTTTGGCATATCGTTGATACTTATTGAACCTATAGAATTAATGCAATTTCTAAAATGGAAGAGAATCTACTTTATTACTTATTGGTGATAGAATATATTTATTATATATTTTAATAATGTATTAGTATATTAATTTAGTTCCATAAATGATTTAAATTATAATTTCATTATTTTTAAAATAGCATAAGAGGGATGAAATAATAAAATATCTATTAATAATATATATATATATATATATATATATATATATAGATATATATATATATATATATATATATATATATATATATATATATATATGATATATATATCGTATATTTTTTTTGGAAGTCTAGACCCTAGCGATTATAAACAAAGATTACACAGACCAAAGGAAGCTTCATGAAATGAGCGGACCAGGAAGCATTTCAATTAAATAGTAAAAATAGATTTATTGAGACAGTTGAGCATTTGACACACACAATCAAGAAACCGTATCTTACCTCGTTGGAAGCAGAGTTAGTATATCAAGAACGTATCATTTACCTTGTTGGCAAGCAGAAGTTAGTAGTCCGACTTGGATGTTGTTACAGTGAAAACAGTTTTGTTTGTCATCCCCTTTTTAGCTTCCATGGTCCAATGTAATTTATTAATTTTCCAAAAATATTGGTTTGCTTAATCCATCCATCTTTATCAAACCAAATGTATTAGAAGATTGAGACGCAAGTTGAGCGCAGGGACAGGTGTAAATTGGAAAGCAATAGGAAATCTTGCCTATCAAAGGACAGCTGCCACAAGTCCCCAAATGGTGCGATCAACAATATCCGAACTTGCTCGCTGTGATCAAACATCACAAAACTGACTTCAATCCTCTTTTCAACTAGCATTAAGCATTATCACCATATTGACTTGAGTCGGCATCTCAGCCAGTTGACACCCTCTCTCTACAGTGGAGAGCTCAAATGTTGGCTATGAGACAGTTACAGCTCATCATTTCTTCTTCCTTTACCAAAAAAAAAAATAAAAATAAAATTGTTCACTCTGTGGTAGTGGTTTGAAATACCTTCTGCTGTAGAGTGCCTTGGTGATAGTACGATTCCTATGGCAAACATCGCCAAATAGTATCACCTTTTAACTTTCTGGTTCATTTTGCTGAAAAGGGGAGTGCTTGTGCAAAAGTTACAAACATATTTTCAGGGTATTTGATTCACAACCAAGAATCAAAATCAGAATGAGAATTCGGAAATACATTAGATCAAAATCGGATAGTCAAAATTTTCTAAAGCATTTGAATCATGAAAGACTTGTAACCAAATTGAAAATTAGATATAAAAAATTGATTTTTGGAGGAGAGGTATAGATTAAATTTTAAGTAGATTGGATCATTTTCTTTATTCCCCAGCCAGAAATCAGAATAGAAATACTTTGTAACAAATGTTTGAAATGGAAGTCACCCATTCTCTTCCAATCAAGACCCGCTAACACCATTTTTTTATATGCAAATAATTTTATAGTCTTGTGCTTTTTATTGCTTGCATAACGTAGTCCGTCAATTGATTATATACATAATCTTTGACATCCCATATACTTTTATATATAATTTATATGGATGTACCTAGATAATATCTGTGATTATGTCAACATGTTATATTGGCTTAATGTTCCATTAACATGTTAGGTCATGGTGCACCAAAATGCCATTCTAGCTTTCACCCTCGCTCTCGGATACGCGGAGTCAGCATCTGAGAATAGTCGGAGCATACTCCATCCACCTCTTTATCGGGTTGCTCAAGGATCTTCACCACCGCATATTTACTTTATCGCGACAATTATCTCCACCGACATCTGAGGCCTCCACCATATCACATCTCTGACATATGCTACTCCACCGACATTTAATAGTATTTTTAATTATATTATTTATTTTATTTTTTAATAATATTATATATATTATATTTCATATAACGTATTTTCATTACAGGTGCATCATCTAGTAGGATATTTCACGGTCCCACACATATGGCGCATGTGTGGAACTGTCAGCATCAGATGATGATACAGTATGATCCGAAGGGAAGGTCAGTAGGGGAGATCGCAGGAGAGATGCATTTCTTTTTTAGATTGCTTATGAGGTGGTCAGACATTATTCTCGTAGAGCCTAGAGACTGACAATTTATGGATGATACTATCAAAAATTGGATGTGGAAGGAGATATGGGTAAATGCATCTTAATTATATTTATGCATTTTACATGTTTATATTATGTTTGATTAGAATAATTTTGTAACTGACTTTTGATAACTTTATGTAGAAATGGTACGACTTTCTTAATCACGAGGGGGCTTGAGATGCTCGACTGAAGAGTCGAAAGATTGTACCGGGCGCTACAAGATCAGCCTCACAGAGGATGCGCTCGAGCACCGACAAGATACTCCATAGGAGCTTGTTCTTTGAATAATGAACTCCTCCGATGTCAGTGGGAGAGATGGCTTAGCAAATCATTAGAGAGCTAGGTTAGGTAAAAATTACTAATGGGTTAAATTTTTATATGCTTAAAAT
>QRFJ01000297.1:0-161463 GCA_006176705.1 Cocos nucifera
AGAGAGATGGGTGGTGCGGATCTCACCAACTGACTCATCACCTCACCTAACAGTTATTGTGATGGGTTAGCCATGAGTGAACAACTCTTGTTTCAATGATTCTCTAATCATGGTGCACCCAAACTTAATCTCTAATTCATGAATCTCACCATATCCAAAATATTGATCCACTCCTTAGTTAAGTCAAACCCACCATTTGCACAGACTAGATTTCTAATTGAGTCTCTCACCATATTCAAAATATTAAGCCCAACTCATCCTTCAGCCCATAGCATCCAATGCCTAATAGACATGGTTGCATCTTTTCGGTGCAATTGAGCCACTGTATCCAGTCAAGAACAATCAATCCCGGGAAGGGCCCGCATATCTACAATGGTGAAAGACCTCAGACTTAATCTTTTTTTAGGAAAAATTAATTCAGGTCTCTTTAAACTAGACTTGTCATAGTCATAACAATTATGACTAACCTAGTGGCATGGGTTAGCTCGGATTATTGACCACCTCAGATCAGAACTGTGTCAACAGATATGGCCAGGTAAGTGAGATCGATGGAAGGAATATGTCATTAACTCGTACAAGAACGCATTCAGGTCGAGTAGCTTCCAATTAAAAATTAGTCGATCGTATGTGCCAAACTTATTTTAGACACCAAATTGTTGAGTCAGAACCAATTGGATTAGCCTATAATTCAGACTCTAACCTCTGAGCCTAATTAGGTCTTGCTTGATCGTGACTCGATCTTGACCCAGACTTAATCCTATTAGGCTGGTCAATTTAAGCATTGTTGATCCCCTTTAACCAACTCTTGATTCAGTTTGATCAATCGCTTAGACCTAATTGAGCTACCCAAGCCCAAACCCAGTATTATGAATATGTCTTAGATCTAAAATTCTCAATTTTAGATCTAATTAATATTCTATAATCTTAATTTTTAATTAAGTAGGATTCATAAATAAAATATGCATAATAAATCCCTAGGATTTTAGGATCTAGGATTTTGCAGAAAGTAAGTTTTGAATTTCTGATTAAGGATGAATACACAGCACTCCTACACATCATAAGAACACCCCATCAGATGGAAGGAGAGGGCCTTTAAACTCTTCTTCACTCTTATGATCGGACGGCCAAGAGGAACGCCTTAATCAGGAACATGCAATACTACAAAATAGTTTTAGATCTATATCATATATCTCATATACAAATTAGATCTAATCATGGCATATTTTGCATATATCTCATGTATTGAATCATGCATATTTTTAGATCTAAATTATCTTATAATAATCTAAAAAATTAGATTTAAATTGATCTAATCAAAATAAATTCTAATCTAGATAATTATGTAGAACTATTCTACAACTAGTCTAGACATGCATCAATTATATCTCATATGATGTTTAAAACTAAATAATTTTTATTTGCTATTTTTTAGATATTATAATAACTATTATAATATCAAAAAATAATAAATAAATAGATCTAAAATATATTTTAATTAAATTAAATTAAAAATATACAAGACTATTCTATAGAACTATTCTATTTTAGAACTAGTCATGCATATTTTCTAATCTTAGATCCAAATCATTTAATTTTAATATTTTTTAATCTTAATCATGAAATTACTTATTTTTTAATTAAAATAAATTTAAAAATAGATCTAAACACTTTTAGAACTTGGCTTTGATACCAGTCTAAGGAAAATCCTGATTTCTCGGACTAGGTTCGCTCAGATCTGATTAGATCAAGAGATATATTTTAAATTTTTTTTTTCTTTGATTTAGATTAGATCTGAGATATTTTAGATCTAATTTTTATTATTTTAATAATTAAAATAAAATTAGATAAATTAAATTTATCTTAAAGTGGGTAATCCTATTACCCGATATGATCCTTTGAGCAGCGGAAGGTTCTGGATCTAGCCACGCAAGTGCCTGGCCTCTATCGGTATCCACTCAGGCTGGATCTGGAGATTCTCTTCTTCTCTATCACATCTCCAAAAATCAGATCTGCAGTTGTCCTTTGCAGTAGTGCAGCCTTCTAGCTTTCAGTCATCTTTCTCTCGTCTGGATTGCACCAACCAAGGTCCAAAATACTTTTAGACATGGAGAGGAGAGGGAGAAGGTGGGTTTGGTGTGGAGGAAGAGGGGAGAGGCAGCCTTGGGGTGTGGGATTTCAATTCTCCAATTAAATTTATTTGAGTTGGGCGCAGGGTCTTATTTATAGACTATCTGTGATCTAACTCCTCTTCTTCCCAACCAATCATAACTCTTTATGAAATTAGATCTAAATCAGATTGGTAGGAATAGAGTTACTTGGATTCCTCCTTAGAGGGTGCCTAAGACCAATCAAAGTTGGTTCTTAGGAGAACTCTAATCGAAATCCAAAAAGGAGATGGAGTTCCTGTCCAACAGGAACTCCTGGGCACCTCCAACGGGCGTGTGCCCTCCTCCTTGCCAGGTTCTGGTAGGGAGACAGGCCCCCCACCAGCTCTCCAATAGGTATTTGACACGTGGATAGAAGTCAAAGTATCAATGGTCAATGTTTGACTAGTCAAAGATCAACTTTTGACTAAAGTCAAAGGATGAGAAATGGTAGGTGACCAAAAATGGCAGGTAATGTCTTACAAAATAAGACAACCTTTTCTAACTTGGACAAGCTCCAATCAAATAAAGTGAAGGCCTCTAATCGAGTACAAACTTCTTTGGCTCAGTCAGGACAACTATTTATGATAGTAAAAGAAGAATGTTAGGTTCAATCGAGTGCTAGCACGATTTTCTTAAACCTAATTGAATCTCATTCAGATCAATTGAACTGGATCAGTTCAATTGATGATCACCAGATTCAAATTCTTATTTATATGACCCAGTTAGGTTTAGTTCTATATGGTAATGGGATATGTCATGATCTCTATCATTGATATCATCGAAACTCCTTTCGATGGATCAGAACTCTTCTGATTTGAACAGCTAGAATGATCGATCATCTAAATCATTCTAATTGCTCCCAAAATCCACCAGTGACACCTAGCAGTATATGGTGGCAACCCATCAAAGCTGAATGTGAACCTCTTGGTGCAGCTACCTGTGTAATTAGTTCTTCTATCTTGAGCCCCAATCAGATTAGGGTTAAGGTAAACTCGTCAAACCCTAGTCTCTGTCATATGATGTAATCATTCGATTTAAGTCCAATGTGAAAACCTAAATAAAAACTCTTTCTATTTTTTCACTCTGCCATGGCCATGGACTTCTGGACTTGATTCTTATGATCATCATAGGGATGCTCCTCTACTACTGAGGTAGATAGATTACATCTTGATGCTATCTAGTTCCTACAATGAACATGCTATAGCTAACATACACCTCAGGATTTTGAATGGTTAGGAGATCGAGTAATGGTGTAGTCAAACTATAACACCCTCAAGGTGAACTACCGATACATCTTAGGTCAAAAAACCACACACACTATTGCAGTATCGAGTCAGTCATTGATGAGAAGGTAGACTCCCTAATGACTACTCGAGATGGTCACGCTCAGTGCCCTCGTTCTCTAACGAGTACCTGTACTCTCGCTCTGATGTCTCCACACCATAGACTCAAGACTCATCTACTAAAAAGAAGCGATTGTACACCAACCTTCTGGATCAATCACCATCCTCATGATGATCCTATGGTTAGGAGCATTTTATGAGTTAATAATGATTATTCATGTCTTAAATTTTTAACTCTTGAAAATATGAATTATCATTACCATTAACTCAAAGGATGTATCACAAATACTAAATACACATATGTGATAGAAAATAACCTATTTTATTGATATTAGTCAAAATTATAATTTTGCCCCTAGAAGTGTATTACAACTGTCAGCCAATTCTAGCTTCTAGGGCACATATATCTAACAAAATTGCATGCATTGAGCCATAGATTTCTATTCAAGAGTCAATCTTGATCAAGATCGACTCTTGGATGCTCTAATTTCAAGCATTTTGAAAAAGCTTTAATCTTATTACTATTATTAATCGATATTTTATTTCATTATGTGGTGTTCAATAGTTATCTCTCATATATTCTCTGGATATATATTGGATAGGGTGCATAGGCACCATATTCACATCGTATACTTGGAGAACAATGAGAAGATGCTATCAAAATTTTCATAATAATAAAATAAAATATCGATTAATAACAATAATATGATTATCACTACTACAAAAATGGCCTATAGCAGTACTTACTATGGCAGCGATTTTCAAAGCTACTATCATAGCACCTACGACAGAGATTTTTGTTAATCGCTGCTATAGGTCCGACATATAGCAGTGGTTAGGTCGGACCTATAGTAGTGGTTAGTAGGAACCGCTACTATAATCTAATTTATGGCAACGATTAATTGTAATCATTGTCATATATATATATTTTAAAATATTATGTAATTTTAAAATTTAATGTTCATCTTCATTATTCATTATCTAAATAATTATCATTAGAGTGTCATCGCAAAAGATCACCTCGATCCGATGGCCCTAGCTTCGTCGATCAAAAAAATTCGATTTCGACGACGAACAATGATGCGATGATCTGATAGATGGAGACCTCTGATGGATCCAAAAATTTGCAACGATGATCTTGATGATGTTTGTAATGTATTATCAAAGTTTCACTTCAATCGAATATCATTATCTTGGTCAATTTAGTATAGATTAGTTTCGACCGTTAAATGATAAACGATTGATCAATGGACCAAACGGTATCCGATTATGAGATAATTTTTTTTATAAATGATCTTGGCTACTACTTTAATCATTTTTTATGGTGGTGATTATAAAATTTAACTTGTGAGATGAAGAATAATCTAAAACTATACATTTTTTGATAACCATTCTGAAACTTTACTGATTGTTATGCTCGTGCTTTTGCAATATCTGCTTAACATGAATAGTTTATACGAAAATAATTTGAATTTTACTATCATCATCATGTAAAATATTTAAAATTATAATAAAGATTATTTAACTAAAAAATTATCTCATAATCGAATATCGTTTAACCCTTTGATCGCTTGTTTCTAATTTAACGATCAAAATAATTCCGTACTAAATTGACCATGATAATGATATCCGATTGAAGTGAAACTTTGATAGTATGCTACAAACATCATCAAGATCATCATTATAGGTTTTTGGATCAATCAAAGGTCTCCATCTATCAGATCATTGCATCATCATTCATGATCATCAAAATCAAATTTTTCTAATCGATGAAGCTAGGACCATCGGATCGAGGCAACCTTTTGTGATAATACTCTAATGATAATTATTTAGATAATGAATGATGAAGATGGGCATTAAATTTTAAAATTATATAATATTTAAAAAAAATAAAAAAAAAATTATTTTACACCTATGGCTGTGGTTATCAAAAATCGCTACTATAGATCTACAGCAGCGGTTATAGAACCGCTGCCATAAATCTATGACAATGATTTTGGATAACTGCTACCGTATCTATGGCAGCGATTCGATAACCGTTGCCATAGGTTAGATTAAAAATCTCCAAATTTTTTTCTTTCCTTTCGTGCGTGCTCAATCTCTCTCGCTCTCTCTCTCCCCCTCCTCTTCATCGTCGGTGAGGCTCCTCCCCTCCGACCGACGTCGCCCCTCCTCCCCCCAGCTGGCATCGCCCCTTCTTCCCCTCGACTGAAGTCATCCCTCCTTCCCCCTCCTCTCCGACCCCCCTCCTCAGCCGCCCTCCCCACCACCCCACCCCCACCCGGCCTCCCACCCCTCCATCCGACCCTCCCTCAACCTCCAACGAATTCCCTCTGGCGAACCCCCATTCGACCCTCCCTCGGCCCCTCGTGAAACCCTACCCCCCCCCCTCCGTCCCTTCATTCGACCCTCCCTCGGTCCCCAGCGAACCCTCCTCCAACGAACCCCCATCCAACCCTCCTTCGACCCCCGTGAAACCCCCCCCCACCACCACCATTTAGACCCTTCGGCCTCCTCATCAATATGCCCCCCTCCGGTTGAGTGCGAAGCCTCCTTCGACCTCCTCATCACTATGCCATCCCCAACCATCCCTGCTCTCTCTCTTTCTTTTTTTTTTCTCTTTTCTCTATCTCACTATCTTGCTTTTATTTCGCAGGTTACCTCTAGCATCGTCGTCGGTGACCCTCGAAGCTTTCGGTGCGACCCACTTTCTATAGCCATAGGAATAATTTTTTAAAAAATTTTATAGTATTATTTATTAATCATGTATATTTATAATAATTTATAAAATATTTATAATAAATATTATAAATATTTATTATAAATATTATAATTATCTACATGTCATAGTTTTTGGACCGTGCCGTGGTGGTAGCCTTGGGCCGTGCCATATCGGCGGCTGTGGACTAGATCTGTCAATGGATTAGGTTCGGATCAAAATCTGGATATTCAAATACAGACCCAATTTTAATTACTGATACCAGATCCAAATTTGAATATCCGATGTGTCTGTATTTGAGAGAGGAAGGAAGGGATCTAGCCTCGCCGCCATCATTGGGAGGGAGGGGATCTGGCCTCACCGACGAGGGAGATCGAGAGAGGGAGAGTGGGAGATCGAGAGAGCGAGAGAGGGAGGGAGGGGTCCAACCTCGTCGGCATCACTAGGAGGGATGGGGTCCGACCTTGCCGATGAGGGAGATCGAGAGAGTGAGAGAGGGAGGGATGGGGTCCGACCTCGCTGATGAGGGAGATCAAGAGAGAGAGAGAGAGGAAGATCGAGAGATGAAAAAGCTGAGAGGGAGGGGTTCAACCTTGCCGTCGTCGTCAACGAGAGAGATCCAGAGAGGGAGTGATCGAGGGGGTGGCACATAGTCGAGCCGGCTTGAATACGTAGCTGAGCCAGCTTGGGCCATGATCAAGCCGACTGGGGGAGGACCCTAGTCGGATGTCTCAAGCATGGAGCCGGCTGTCTCAAGCATGAAGCTGGCTCGACTTTCGAGCGAATAGAATTTGATATGTCATGATGTTATATTGATTAATGTTCGTAGGTCACAATGGCACCGAAATGCCATCTAACTTTCACTCCTATCTCTCGATGGGTTATGCGCAATTCAACATTCGAGGGGCAGTCAAAGCATACTCCATCTACCTCGGCATTGGCTGCTCAGGGACCTTCACCGCATCAGCATCTATTCCACCGACGGTATCTACTCCACCAGCAACTAAGCCTCTACCATCGCAGGCATCTGAGTATACATTTTTATTATATCAGCAAAACTTTATTTTTTATATAGTATTTGTATACTTATATATTTGCATAACATATTTGCATTGCAGGTGCATCATCCAATCGGACATTTCATGGTCCCACACATATGGCATACGTGTGGAACTGCCAGCATCATTTGATGGTGCAGTATGATGTGGAGGGGACGTCGGTAGGGGAAACCATGTGAGAGATGCATTTCTTTTCTGGAGTGCTTGTGAGGCAGTCGGACATCATTCCCATAGAGCCTAGAGACTGGCATTTGATGGATGCTGCCATCAGGGACCGAGTATGGAAGAAGATATGGGTAAGTACGTGCATTTTAGTTATATTTATGCATTTTATATGTTTACACTATATATGTTTGATTAGAATAATTTTGTAATTAATTTTTAATAAATTTATGCAAAGGAGGTACGACTTTCTCGATCACGAGAGGGTTCGAGATGTCCGACTGAAGAAGATTGAAAAGTTGTACCGAGATTACAAGATCAAGCCCTACAGAGGATGGCTCGAGCACCAACGAGACACTCTGGAGGAGCTTATTCCCTAGATAAAGGACTATCCTTCAAGTCAGTGGGAGAGGATGGTTAGACACTGGAGGAGCCCAGTGTTCGAGGTAAAATTTCTAATTTTTAAACTTTTTAATATACTTAAAATTTTATTTAAATATTTATTATTTATTTAAATATTTGTTAGGCTATCTTTCATTAGAATCAGAAGAATCATGCAGTCCAGGAGTATACGCACACTCTAAGCTGCGAGTCTATGGCCAATCGTGTACATAGAGAGATAATTAATTCTAAATCTTATTACATAAATTAAATTTATATTTTTTTATCATCTTTTTGATAAATTTATTCTTTGTTATAGCTGATGAGAGATGGAGTGATGCCCAGTCATAGCGAGATCTTTTGATACAGGACTGTCCTCCGACCAATCGTAGCGAGACACTCCAGAGGAGCTTGTTCCCTGGATACAGAACTGTCCTCCAAGTCAGTGGGAGAGGATGGTTAGACACTAGAGGAGCCAAGAGTTCAAGGTAAACTTTCTAACTTTTAAATTTTTCAATATGCTTAAAATTTTATTTAAATATTTTTTAAATATTTATTATTTATTTTAATACTAGTTAGGCTACCTTCCATTAGAATTGGGAGAACCGTGCAGTCCAGAAGTATACGCACACTCTAAGCTGTGAGTCTATGGTCAGTCGTGTGCATAGAGAGATAATTAATTCTAAATCTTATTACATAAATTAAATTTATATTTTTTTATTATTTTTTTGATAAATTTATTTTTTATTATAATTGATGAGAGATGGAGTGATGCCCAGCCGTAGCAAGATCTTTCGATCCAGTCGCACGGACAAGACGGGCAGGACGATGAATGCCTCGATCAGGCATATTTTTATAAGTATTAAATATATTAGTATATATGATTAGTATTATAGTATTTCTTATAAAATTTTATTTTAATTTATAATTATAGAATCAGTTAAATGCGCTCGCGAGCGAGGGCCCGGATATCTCTAGGCCCCATGACCATCTGTCTCAGGTCTTGGGGCCTGAGCACTCTAGGAGGATCCGATGCAGGTCCGGACATACGTCGATGAGCTACTAATCTGAGGTGAGTGTCTCCTCATAGACTTTCGCTGTCGTCAGCTAGAAGGAGCCTGAGGAGGTGTTGGCACGGGCAGATCATGCTACGATGCAGGCAGATTGGGCTGAGGAGCGTGCATCTCATCTAGAGGGCATCGTGAGAGACATGATGTCGATGCTCAATGCACGTTTTAGAGTCACAGACTTTGAAAATATGTTGGCCCACATTTCAGCTCTGACTCCAACTCCAACTCTGGCTCCAGCTTTCGATGATGACAATGACAATGATGATGTAGATTTAGGAGACTTTTGATGTATTTTATCTTTTTAAAAAAATATTATAATAAATTTTATTTGGTAATAAAATTTTAGTATTTTAGAATAATTTTTATATTTATTATTTTTTATATTATATATCTATATTTCTCAGGTAAAATATATAAAAAAAATAAAAATTTTATTTTTTTAATTATTCAATATCTATGGCAGTGGTTTTATAATCGCTGTCATATCTGTGCCAACCGCTGCTATAGGTTCGATGCCAATTACTATACTAGACCTATGGTAGCGGTTAAGAAATTACTGCTATAGATTATCTATGGCAGTGGTTATGTAATCACTACTATAGATTACCCATGATAGTGGTTATGTAACTGCTGTTATAGATATCCTATGGCAGTAGTTACATAATCGCAGCGATAGGTCAATCTATTACAGCAGTTTATAGACCACTGCAATAGATCATCTATGACAATGGTTCTAACAATCACTGCAACAACCACTGCCATAGAGCTACAGTGATGACCGCAGTAAAAGTGGTTAGAAAATCACTACCATAGTCTATGACAACAATTTTTTGGACTATGATAATGGTTACAAACTATTACCGTAGTCCTTTTTGGTAGTAGTGTATTCTTTTCTAAAAGGGATAAGGCCATATCTGTTAGAAATGGATAGAATTATGTATTCTTAAAACTTTACTAATAACACGTACTTTAATGGTGAACATTTTTCATTAATAGATGAAAAAAATTGACAAGAATTGGATGAATGCTCGCTCTATCATCTTACTTGAATACCGACAAGGTATTAGGAATTTTATAAGATTTGCACGTTCAAGAGTCGATGATCCCAATAGAATCAAATATCCTTGTCAGAGATGTCACAATAATTACTTCCAACCTACAGACACAGTATTGGAGCACTTGTTGAATTGGAGTATGGATAGAAAGTATACTATTTGGGATTTGCATGAAAAAAGTAGACCTACTAACATTAGAGACCAACATACGGGTCAATAGGCTGAATCAATTGGCATCAATGAGATGTTAAATGATTTATATGAGGGGACATATTTTGATAACTCTTCAGAGAGTATGGATAATGTAAATGATTGATATTTTGAAAAACTCATGAGAGATGCCAAGGAGCCATTGTATCCAAATTTTAAGAAGTTCTCGATGCTTGAGTACTTGATAAAACTGCTCCATGATAAAACCATGTTTGGTTGGAGTCAAAAGTTGTTTGACTTTATATTGAACTTAATCAAGGAGACATTATCGGATGGTGAAAAACTTCCAAAATCGTATTCAGAGGTAAAAAAGTATATGCATGAACTTGGACTGGGTTATACACCAATACATGCATGCAAGCATGATTGTGCATTATTTTATAAAGAGCATCAACACTTGGATTGTTGCTCAGAATGTGGTGAGCCAAGGTATGCTGAAAATTCCAAAAGAGATAAGAAGTGGCCTCACAAGATTTTAAGATACTTTTCATTAACACCAAGACTTTAGAGATTTTATCAGTCATCGAAGACCACTGAGGCGATGAGATGGCATCATAAGATGCAAATTCTTGAGGATAACATCATTAGTCATCCAGCAAACTCTATAGTTTGGAGGAAATTTGATAAACAATATCCTCAATTTTCTAGTGACCCATGCAACATTCATCTTGGCCTAGCATCTGATGGTTTCAATCCATTCGAGAGCATGAGCAATGCTTACAGTATATGGCTGGTTATGCTAATGCCGTATAATGTTGCACCATGAAAATATATGAAAGAGCCATTTTTATTTTTATCATTGCTTATTCTTAGATCTAGAGCTCCTGGTAATAAGATAGATGTTTATCTGCAACCCTTAATCGATGAATTGAGAGAACTTTGGGAGATTGGTGTTGAAACATACGATTCAGTTAGTAAAAGAAACTTTCGATTGCATGCGATGATAATGTGGATAATTAATAATTTTTTGGCATATAGCAATCTATCTAGATGGAGCACAAAAGAATATTTGGTATGTCCAATTTGCAATGGTGATAGCTGCTCCATTGGACTAAAGCATAAAAGAAAAATTATCTATATGGGTCATCACAGGTTTTTACCATCTAATCATTCTTGGAGAATCCATCAGAATCGATGCTTCAATAGAAAGTCAGAGATGCGTGGGCCACCTTGTATGATGAGCGGAGATGATATATTGGCACAACTAGAGGTCATTCACAGTGCTAAATTTGGTAAAATTTTTGGGAGTCACAAGCGAAAGCATAATGAATCAAAGTTGAACTGGATGAAGTGGAGCATATTTCTGAATTATCTTATTGGCAACATGTCCTACATCATCATAATTTGGATATCATGCATATTAAGAAGAATATTTATGATACTGTTATCGGGATACTTCTTAACATCAAGAGAAAAATAAAAGATAATCCAAATTCTCAATTAGACCTGAAAAGAATGAGAATACAGTATGAGTTGCACTTGGTGCCCCATGATGGTGGAAAATTCTTAATGCCAACTGCAAGTTATACATTGCATGGCAATGAGAAAAGAAATTTCTATGAGTGGTTAAAAATCATAAAGTTTTCTGATGGCTTTGCCTCCAATATTTTAAGCCTTGTGAACTTGAAAGATGATAGTATCTCAGGTATGAAGAGTCACGACTCTCATGTACTATTGTAGCGTCTTATATCTGTTGTGATGCATGGCTTCTCCACCGTAGAGGTACAGAATGCACTTATTGAATTGGGTATTTTCTTTCGAGAATTATGTTGTCAAAAACTCCAAGTTGATATACTTGAGAAGCTTCAATCAGATATTGCTCCATTACTGTGTAAGTTGGAAAAAAAATTTTCACCATCATTTTTCGATATTATGGTATACTTGGTTGTTCACCTTCTAAGGGAGGCTTTGCTTGTCAGGTCAGTTCAGTACTGATGGATGTATCTTGTTGAACGATAATAATATTATAAAAAAATTAATTTTTTTACTTAATTTACAATCATAATAAAAAAATAATTATATATTTTTTATCATTTTGCATGTGCAGATTTTTATATAAATTGAAATAATATGTGTGAAATAAAGCACGCCCAGAATGATCAATTATGGAAGCATATATCTCCATAGAGTGTCTTATATTCTGTTCAATGTACTTCGATGATGTGAAAACAAGATTCAATCGTGAAGAGTGCAATGCAGATGAGGAGTGGACCGACATTGAATCAATATTATCTATTTTTAGGATTAATGTTCGTTTCATTAGTGAAAGAAAGTACAAACATATGGACATAGAAGAATATGAGCTGATGCATTTCTAAGTACTAAATAATTGCAAAGAAATCTATCATTTAATGGAGTAAGTATCTTTACATAATCAATATTACACATTTTTCATGAGGTAAAATAAATAATAAGCATGTATTTATTATAGAGAGCATAGAAATATATTATTGCAATAAAATAATAGAGATATCAAGGGACGACATCGAAGGAAGTTCGTAGCTTGGTTCAGACAACATGTAAGCACTGTGAGGATTTATGGTGCTCCCAAGCCTTGAAAGGCCACGGAAGAAGTCAAGGGGTCGGCTCTGGGGATTCCAAGGACTTGGTTGGTGCTTTGGAGATCTAAAACATAAGATGAAATAAGAAACCAAAGTCGAAGAATCAAGGCTGCAAAAAGAAGATTTTCTGTAGGTTAGTCGGCTCAGTCCAAAATTGGATCAGCTAAGTCTCAGTGCATAAGCAAAATAGAGAGCTGCGCATTTAGAACTACTGATATGGCATAGGACTGGGCCAGCTCAGTTTCAGACTGAGCCAACCCAGTGAAACTTAGCCGGCTCAATGCTGAGATTGAGCCGGCTTAGTGCGCGGGCAGAGTTACGTGAGGGTCTATTTTGGGCTAAGATCTGAGATGATCCTAGGGGTCTTAAGGCCTGATTTAAGAGATCTTAAAGGGGCTAATTCATATATGAATCGGATCTAGATTCAGAGGATGAGAGCATGGGAGACATGGGTGTACATGGGCTCGATGAGTGCTTTCATGTATTGGGTTAGTCGGAGAGTTTTTCTGGTCGGGCCTAATGGCTATGTATAAATACATAGGTTGTATTAGGGTTTCATTAATGCTGTGGAATACAGACCTTTTCTTCCTCAACTCTCTTCTTCTCTTCTCTCTAGAGTTGCCGTCCTAGGATTCTTGAAGAAGCCCTAGAGAAGGGGGTGTCTCCCTCAAGCCTAAGGAGGGAGGTGCCCCATTACAGATCTAGATGGAGGATCAATGGTTTGCTGCCTATAGAGAACATCACAGGTTTCTTCAGATCCGCGTTAAAGATTAGGGGCATCCGCAACATGGTATCGGAGCTTGTGATGCTAAGGATGATTGGTGTTCGAGCGATATCATGAAACATCAATTGGTATCCAAAGAGGTGATGCCAGTTGGTGCGCTTACATCTAGTATCAAAGCCTAATGGTGCATGGAAGGAAAGGAGAAGTCATATAAGATGAAATCAGAAATCTGCACAAGGATTCTATAGTATGTCTCAAATCTATCTTGTTGTTGCTGTGGTTTGGCCAACCCGGAGTAGCGGGTTGAAGGTGGAGGTTGAGAGAATTAATGAAAAAGAATTTTTTTGGGGTGGAAGGATTTGGTGCATGATTTGTTGATCGATCTTGATGAAAAGACTGGGGTGTATGATGGTTATGTGATAGGTAGGAAGTGCTGGAGTGCTACAGTAGCATTTCTTAGAGATGTAGGGCTAAGAGAGGCTTGATGATGCAGCAGTCGAGGAAGGTATCTCAGTAGAGAGCATCAGGATTCTCTCGAAAGATGAGCAGTGCAAAACTGTTGAAGAGAGGTTTTTCAAGGAATAATGATCGAAGAAAGGCTGAAAAAGTGACTATACGTCCTTCGATGTCTGGAAGGTAGGGAAGTAGTCGGAGATGTATTCAGTGGTTCGATCAGAGCATGAATTTGTGAAGCCTTGGCAGTGATGGAGATGGATGATCCATGGAGGTCCAGCAGGTCAGGGCTGGATGGCTGTAGAGTGGCATAGAGATGAGTCAGGAAGCACTGGAGTGCTGCAGGAGCACTTTCCTGGAGGCACGGGACTGAGAAAGGCTCGGTCGTGCAGCAGCTGAGGAGTATATCTTAATAGAGAGTGTCAATGATATCTCAGGGAGATCGGGTGCAGATCTCAGGAAGAGCCAGGAGGTCTTAGAGAGTGTCAGGAGGTCTCTGGCAGTCGAAAGCATCATGGATCAGGTTTCTTCTGCAGGAGCACTAGGAAGAGTCATGGTTCAGATGGAGGATGGTTCTCCATGTGCAACTGAAGCGATGGCTGGTATAGGGGTAGAAGAGAAGGACTAGGATGGCATTCTCTAGGATTCAATCGCTGTATTTAGAAGAGTTGGATGAGCTCTTGGATTTTGGAGGTGCCCATGGGTTACGGAGGTATTCGAGATAGCTTCGAAGGGATCCGTGGAGTGCGGAGGGTTCGAAGGGACAGCGATGGTATTTGAGGTGCAGTGGCAGGCTCAGTAGTGCAGTGTTGAGTGGTTGGCCTCGAGGGACTCGATGATAGAGTTGGCTTCTACGGTATCAAATGGACTTTGGATATAGGTGGAGCTCCAGAGAGGTGGCTTCATAATTAGAGAAGAATTTGACATAAGTTCAAAGCAAAGGGGTGTGGAAGGATTGATATCCTAGTACCAATGTCGAAGATGCACAGTTCCAGATGGAGCGGCATGTGCGGGAGGATAGACATAGTTCTAAGGAGATCATGTCAGGATTTGTAGCGAGTGCCGGTATAGAAATGCTGTGGGTTCTCCAGGAAAGTCTAGAAAAAGTGATGCAGCTGCTAAGTAGAAGGAATCCTACAATTCTAGGATGGTGCAGAGGTGTAAACATAGATCTTCAGTGGTGAAGGCGATCATCCTAAAGGCCTCAAGAGTGCACAATAGCTGAAGAGGATTGGCAGCGGTGATGCTTGCACAGGAGCTGTCGAGTGCGTAGGGATAATGGGATCATGTAGGAGGTCATTGCCGAGGGGTTTGCCAAGACTTGGGGCACCAAGATGGAGATTGTGAGGATTTGTGGTGCTCCCAAGCCTTAAAAGACCATGGGAGGAGTCAGGGGGTTGGCTCCAGAGATTTCAGAGGCTTGGTTGGTGCTTTGAAGATCTGGGACATAAGGTGAAGCAAGGAACCAAAGCCGGAGAATCAAGACTGCAAAAAAAAAAATTTCTGTAGGTTAGCCAGCTCAGTCTAAAATTGAATTGGCTAAGTCTCAGTGCACAGACAAAATAGAGAGCTGTGCGTTCGAGACTGCTGGCACAGCATAGGACTGGGCTGGCTCAGTTTCAGACTGAGCCAACCCAGTGGAACTTAGCCGGCTCAGTGCTGAGACTGAGCCGGCTCAATGCACGAGCAGAGTTACGTGAGGATCTATTTTGGGCTAGGGTCTGAGATGATCCTAGGAGTCTTAAGGCCTAATTTGAGAGATTTTAAGGGGGCTAATTCATGTATGGATCGGGTCTAGATCCAGAGGATGAGAGCATGGGAGATGGGTGTACATGGGCTCGGTGAGTGCTTTCATGTATTGGGTTAGCCGGAAAGTTTTTCTAGTCGGGCCTAATGGCTATGTATAAATATATAGGTTGTATTAGGATTTTATTAATGCTATGGAATACAGACCTTTTCTTCCTCAACTCTCTTCTTCTCTTCTCTCTAGAGTTGCCGCCCTAGGTTCTTGAAGAAGCCCTAGAAAAGGGGGGCGTCTCCCTCAAGCCCAAGGAGGGAGGCGCCCCATCACAGATCCAGGTAGAGGATCGATGGTTTGCTGCCCATAGAGAACGTCATAGATTCCTTCAGGTTCATATTAAAAATCAGGGGCTTCCGCAACATGGTATCGAGGCTTGTGATGCCAAGAATGATTGGCATTTGAGTGATATCATGGAACATCAATTGGTATCCGGAGAGATGATGCCAATTGGTATGCTTACAAGCACAATAATAGTTTTATTCAACTTTTTATTACATGTAATATGTACATAGTCTAATTTATTTTAACTTATGTGTATGTTGTTGTAGATGATGTTAATATATCATAATAAAGAAGATGGTGCAATCGAGGAATTATATGATTTGGCATGCCACCTCGATCCTAGGATTTCGTGTTATAGCTCATGTATTGTTGGTGGTATGAGATTTCATACAAGATAGCTTGATATACAGCGGCAGACTCAAAATAGTGAAATTTTGACATTGAGAATCGATGGAGATAATGAGATTGAATATTATGGTATCCTTTTCGACATTATGCAGTTAAGATATGGATCAAAATGATTTGTTTACCTGTTTAAATGTCAATG
Organism: Cocos nucifera; assembly: GCA_006176705.1. NCBI lineage: Eukaryota > Viridiplantae > Streptophyta > Magnoliopsida > Arecales > Arecaceae > Cocos > Cocos nucifera. The sequence continues at coordinate 16,514 of QRFJ01000297.1, forward strand.
GTGGGATATCAGTAATAATAGAATGGGTATTTATAAAGATGCATACTACACAAGCATCAACTTTGCGAGAACATGGTATCAATCGGATCCTTTCATACTCGTTAGTCAAGCAAAATAGGTATTATATCTAAAAGATATGAGATATATGGGTGAATAGCATATTGTACAAAAGATTGCACCAAGGGATGTTTATGACATAGATGTTCATTCCGAAATAGAAATAGATAAGAATTTTTTTTAGGAGGAATAGAATACAGCTGATTTGGGACAGTACAGTATCGATATTGAAAGCACATCTCCTTTGACTAGGGATGACGTGCAACCCAATAATATTGATGTTAGTGAATTAAATCTGAACGTGTCAGAGGATCATGATGACAGTGATGACAATTTTATAAATGATGAAGAGGAAGATTATATATTGATGGATTATGATGATGAAGATGTCGATAATCCTTCTGATGAAGATACAGGCATTGATTGATAATATGTAATTTTTCAAAAAACTCATATGTCTTAAATTTCATATATCATTTAGTATTGATATAATTTTTATCAAATATTATATTATCTCTAATATATTGTTTGATATAGATATGGCACCAGGAGGACGAATCTAGAGGCTTGCACGAGGAGATGCCAGTGCATCGACTTCTCCTAATGACCAGACAGTCACACTAGCTAGTCCAGATTGATTTTACATATTATAATTTTTTATATTTAATTTATTTTAATTTTTTATTATTTATAAATAATTGATTTTAAGTTATGCCACTAGGAGGATGATCTGATGGGGGGAACTGATATGGAGATGTCGGTACCTCTTCATCATCTCAGCAGCACATTACGGTGAGGCAGGCACATCATCTCTTGTCACAGATTATTTTTTTTATGTTATATTTACTTTAAGTTTTTATCATGTATAAATAATTGATTTTAAGCTTTATATTTTATTACAGTTACTGATATTGTGATTAGATAGACATGTGGAGCCACCAAAAATGAGAAGCTGGAGGAGTGGAGGAGGGCACATCTCGAGGAGAGGATGAGGATTGTCATCCCATCGAGATATGTTTTGCCAATAGAGCATCATGTCAGGGATCCGTATGTGTGTGAGGTAGGTATTATTATCTGTTCATACGCTCCCCTAATGCTGACTGATTGGTGCAAAATTATGAGACCACAACAGCAGGTCCTTCTCAACCATTTGCAGATAACTAAATATATTTTTTTGATAATTATGATATTTTTTTATTTTTTTGATAAATCTCATATATTATACATTATTTTTGTAGCATGATTTTGATATTCAGAAGATTGATATCCGACGTGTGCGAGAGGCTATCCTTCAGCATATGGGGCGATTGCTTAAAAGATTCAGATATGAGCTCCATACCCACTGGAAGGAGGTCTTCTAGGCACGTGGGGTGGTGGCAGCATGTGAGATACTGCATAGAAGTGTATCACGTCCCGACTGAGATCTCCTCTACACCAGATACGAGGATCCTGCATATCAGATATAATTATTATGTATAATAAAAATATTGATTATTGAATTGATATGTTATTATAATATGTTTGCTAATATCTTCATTGCATTTGTTTATTAGGCCTACTACGACAAGGCCTCATAGAGCAGATCGAGGCTCATGATGATGCATTATGGTGGATCAAAATCATTTGCATAGTATCAGTTTAAGCTGGTAAGTACACATGCATACATCTTTAACGATTTGTTAGAGTATATCTATGTCAATATACTTACATTCATAAATTTTAGAGGGACATCGAGATAGGACAGCTGCCTGGATGGATTGACGTCTACTAGAGGATCCATCATCGGACAATGGACGAGTGGCTTTCCAGGACTAGGGAGAGATATATGAGTATTAAGTGATTAAATTCTATTTCAATTTTATTATAAAGTTTAAACTTTTGATTATATTTACTTTTTTCTTTAATTAGGACAGTATGATGGAGATACGATCTTAGCCCACAGCTAAGGGCTCTACCCCATCCACAGATGATGATATCTATGATGAGGTGCTCGATAGGAGACCTAACTATGTTATGGGGTTGGGATATAGAGTTATGGCCTCTAGCTCCTCTCGAGCAGTACATATTTCTTGTGATGCTCATCTGCATGAGATGGAGAGGAGACATACTAAGATCGAGAGGAGACATCAGGAGGATATAGCGGACCTACAGCGAGCTAATGCCAAGCTTTCATTCCAACTTCAGGCATTTGGAGTGAAGCTCGATGAGTTATGTCACCATATGCCTCTCCCACTGACTTTCGATGTTCCTGCTGATACTTATGATCAGGACTCCACCGATGATGATGACGATGCCTCCACCATCGGTATTATTTTATTTTTTTTAATTAATATATTTTTAGTATTTATATTAGATAATTATTTTGCTAACTTAATTTTTTAATTTAATGCAAGTTTATGATATGTCACCATCGATATGGAGTTTTATTTTATTTTATTATATTTTTTTAAAGAACATGTAGTATGTACGATATTTTGTATATGTACATGTTTTTTTATATGGATATTATATGGATGTTTTAAAATAAATGAATTTGATTTTGGGATGCGTTTATTTGTTATGTGGTTGTTATATCTTATGTTATCTGTTATGTAGATATTATATGGATATCTACAGGTTTTAAAAAATTTGTATAAATAAAATTATTTTTTTTTCTTTAAAAATATTTATCGATGCAAAAAAAGTATAGGTAAAGATAAATAGTGATGATACTTAGCATCGATAAATAAGGATAACCATCATCAATTACCATGCCAGCGTGCCACTTTTAGCCACGCTTAATAATTAACGACGTAAATAAACATCACTAAATATTTATTGACGCAAATTAACATAGCAAAATCTAATATAAATAGTCACCAAAATGCGTCCCAGCATGCCATCTTTGTCCATGCTTAACTATTACTGACGTAAATTTACATAGCCAAATATTTTTTGATGTAAAATAAATGTGGGTAAGAATATTTTTTCCAATGTTTAATTTTCATCATAAAAAATATATTTTCGATGATTAGTTTTCATCGGTAAAAATATTTTTTCGATGCAAGATTTCATTGGTAAAAATATTTTTATCGATGTTTATTTTACATAGGTAAAATATTAGCGACGATAAGTTAACATCAGTAAATATTTTTTTTCGATGACTGTTTTGCATAGGTAATTAATTATCGATGTTTAATTAAATATCGATGAATAGTTTTTGCCAATGAAAATTTTTAAACATCGATAAATAAAATCAACAACGGCATTTTTGTCAATATTTTTTTTAACATATTTTACGTCAGTAGATGTATTTAGCGATACTTTTGCAAGATTTAGCTATATTTTGTTTGTATAGCTAATTACCCTTTTTCTTGTAGTGATAATAGACACGTTACAGCATCAAACATAAAAGAAAATTTATTTTCATTGCTCAAAATATTTTGAGTACATGAAAGAAAAAGAAGAAAATATAACTATTAAAGATTTTCAACCTCGAAAGGTAGGGCAGCAGGCAAGGTCAATGCATCCTCGGTGACTCCTGGTTTAGGGATGGGCTCTGGAACTGCAATGGCAGGATCAGAGGTTTCAACGTTAGGTCTGATGACTGGAGAAACAGCACCAACATGGGAAGGTTCTACTTCATCGCCAGGCTCCTCAAACAAAAAGTCGAAGTCCATGTCAGAAAACCTCTTGGCAACCCTCTTTATGCAAACCTTAAATCCTTCGAGAAAGGCCTATTGAGCAAAGGCAATTTTGATATCCTCCATTACTTTGGAGTACTTGAAGACTTCGACAGCTCGCTCTTTCTCTATGTCAACCTCCTCCTTGGCCTTTTTTCATTTGTCCTCATCCAGTGCCAAGGTAGTCTTCAACCCCACCGATGCTTGCTCCTCCCTCCACAGCGCTTCTTGAAGGCACTTAACCTCAATAGAATAAGACCTTGAAGCTTCTCTCAAACCTTCAACCTCGGCCTGGACCTTCTTGATCTCTGCTTGGGCTTCTTGGATAGCTCTCGAGGCCTCGGCCTTATGGAGGTTCACCACCTTCGAGTGGGCATACAAGTAATGACCCAACTGCAAATAGTAAACTATGAGTTATGACTCTAGAGTACATCGACACTCAACCAAGACTCAAAAGAGATCGATTACCTCAAGGAAGGCCACGAAGAATTCTTTGAATCATTCCTCGTCATCCTTCCAGATCATTTCTCTTCAATATAGGGAAGGACGCTCCCGTCCATCAAAGTATGGATGACTTTCCAGTCATCCAAGGAATCCTGCTTATGGCTGGAGCTATCACCGTCAGACCTGCTAGCATTCTTCTTGACCTTGCTAGCGACGGCCTTCTTTCTTTTCTAAGTTGCTCTCTTCGACTTGGGGAGTGCGAGGGTGTTGGCCCCACTGGACAAGGTTAGGCTTGGCATGGCTGTGGTGGTTTCTGGAGCAGCTATGGTTTGGATCGGGCGATTGAGCTTGTTTCCCCAACCTTGGTTCTTTTCGATGGCTCCTCTCTGCAATGGCCCTTCCTTTTGAGGGTTTTGATCCCTTGGGTCAAGCGGTTCTGCTCTTTCGAAGTCATTTCTACAACAATAAAGATTAAGGTAAGAAGAGAGAATAAGGTGAAGTCATTGAGATATGAAAATTTACTTGCCAGATTAAGAGGACTAAGCTTAAAGTTAAACAAGGTCTGGTTGTCCAGCAGACTAGATATAAGGGAAGCTCGATAGTCTCTGAGCTTATAAACTGAATCTTAATCCTCCCTTTCTAGCCCGGGAGCTTGGCAGACCGTATCTCTCAAATTCCCCCAAGAGGGCAACCCTAGTTGTAGGAGGGGGCATGAGACGAAAAAGAATCTCTCCTTTTAGTTATGAACTGAAGAGGGGGTGCCCTTAAGCAATCCCTTTTTGCCGAATTGGAAAGATACGTACCATCAGTCTTTGGCAGTGGGGTGGTGTTTGAAAGTAAAATAGTTTTGAAATAAAGAAATCATAGGCTGGACCTCGGTCATGATGCACAGAGATAAAAATTTTATAATGAACCTAAATGAGTTCGGCACCAAGAAGGCAAAGGAGATGTTTAAGAACCTAAAGAGGATGACAACAAAAGGTGGGATCGAAAGTCGGAGTCCGATACGAAGAGCCTCGATGTACAAGCAAAAATGACCCAGGGAAGGAGAGTAAGCTCGACCGCTCGGTCCGAAAAATTTTAGTTCATACTCTGAGGGTATCCCGTATTGGATTCTTATCATAGAAAGGTCCTCGAGATGAAGTAAACAAGGAATGGTCCTGGAGACAAGGGGGGCGAGGTTCTTCTATGGCATCGATGGATTTCTTAAGACCTAAGTCCATCAAGTCTAAGGAGGTCGGGCTTTCGAAACCAATCGATCAGGACCACGTAGAAGACATACGGATCAAACTAAAACTTGAAAAAAAAACTTCAAAAATCAAAAAAAAAAAAAAGGAGGTGAGGCCTCTCAAAAAAATCGAAGGGTCAGAGATCCAAAAGCATCAAAATAATCAAGAGAAAGTTTGGGCACTAACTTAGAATAGTTCGAGATGACAAGAAGGCAACCGACGGGATGTGAAATGAACGGAAAGTGTTTATGGCCGAAGGAAATTGCAGAAGGGTTCGAAGCTATCGAAAGGGAAGAAGGCAGAGGCCAGGAAGATGAAGAAAACTCAAGAATAGAATAAGATGCTGGAGGGGAGGAAAGGATTTAAATACTTGAGGGAGGCTCAAGATAGTTATGATTACAGGTTCTCCCTCCCTGATCTCCATCGAACGCATGTCCCACTTATCATGGCAGAATTGGGCGACTGGCAAGGCCTTAATGATGCCGTACCTTAAGCAACTCTTTGGTGGAAATTTCAAAATCCTATCTTTTCGGATCATCTCGTATTGAAGAAGCATCGACGCCAACGTAGATAATGCCAAAATTCTCCATCTTACGAAAGTGGAAAGATGGAAAAGAACTTCGGCACTCTCATTTGTACTCCTCTCTTTTGAACTTCAAACTCAGAAGTTGGAGGATTAGTGTTGTTGATAAATCCACTCCTACCAAAGTTCAGTAAGATGCCCAACCTTGGGTGATCCCATCTGACAATGGCGACCATGACTGAACTTCAATCAGTATAAATTCTGACTCTAATTTACTCTGGGATGGCCGACCTCCAACCCATGCATATCGAATGATCTTCTCAGCTTTGATTATCAAATCTTTCAGATAATTGCAAAACTTGAAGGGCATCTCGGACCTCATGCAGACAAACTTGAATAGTGAAGATAGTTGCCTAAGCAGTTAGCTAAGTATTTAGTCAAGTATTCGATCCTTGCATAGTCCGACCTGGCCGAGCTTCTTTTCAATCAGATCTCCGTCGAGCCGAATCTCACCATTATGGTTGGGTTTAACGTCAAGAGTTCTTGACCAGCAGAGCTTCTCCTCAGACGAACTTTCATACCTTACTGTAAGTGGCAGATCTTGGCATTCCTATGCCAATAATCTTGGGTGTGCATATCAGAATAAATCTAAACTTCAACCCTACAGAGCCTGACTGCAGTCCTAAATCAGTGAATCCACCTTCCTTTCAACTCTCCATCTGGAATAATTATTCACTCATGGACAACCTTGGAGATAGCTAAACTTCAAAGGAGCAGTTAAGGCTCACTAGAGCATTCTGAGCGTGTCCACCTATCTCAGCTATCAACCAGCCCCTAATTGCTATTAATCCAGACAAGCTCCCTCCGACCACCAAACAGACTTCTTCTAACCACCAAACAGACTTCTTCCAGCCACCAAACAGACTTCTTTCAGTCACTGAGTAGACTCCTTCCAATCGAACTTCTTTCAATCGAAGCTCCCTTTTGGTGGTTGAGCTAATTACCTTACATTTCGAGCATCGATTCAGTAGATTTTGACAGCAAAAAGATCTCGTCGTCTACACAAGTTCAACTCCCAACCCAATGAATGTCCGCCAACCTGCGGACAACCTCAAAAATAGCCAAGCCTCTCCAGAGCTGCTAGAACGTAGAGCTCTAAATAGTTTGCTCACAAGCATAATAGTCCTAACCAAACTACGATTATTAATCTCCAACAGACTGGTAAGTCATGACAACGAACACCATCCTTCGTAACAAACTTCACGTAGCCCCGAATGGCCCATTAACAGATAGTTACGGTCGTTGCCATCAATTTGTTACGAGCTTCACCTATATAAGGGATCCTCTATATATGTTTTCTGTCTAAGCTCTCATTCTCTGCTCAACACTCTGTTCATTTTTTTCTGAGCACTCTATTCTTGTTGGTCGAAGGACTAACTTGAGCATCAGAGGGTCCTGCCAGATTCATCCACCTCCGATCTGAACTTCTTCTTACAGGTCCCATTGGTGGCCTCATCTCTTTCCACTATAGCAACTCTAGTATCAGCATAGTTTTCTGCACCAACAGATATTTTTTGGACAGGCTTTGTTTAGATCAGTAAAGACTATGTATATTCATCATTTTTTATTTGCTTTTTTTGATAAGAACTATATTTGCAATCCAATCTAGATAGGACATTTCTCGAATGAATTCAGCTTTAATCAATTTTTCCACCTACTCCACAACTTGCTTTTTGGTGCTCTGGTACAAAACTTCACTTTTTCTATTTCACAGGTCAGTATGTATGATCCATGTTCAAATGGTGAACCATCACATCGACATCAATACCTGGCATAGCTACAGAAGCCCAAGCAAAAACATCTATATTTCTTTGCAAGAAAGTAATGAGTTGCCTTTTAGACTTGATGAAAAAGCTCGGTACAGAATGACATCCGATGCTCCACAAAGAAGCATCAGCATCTAAAAGGAGTTTAGATGATCGATCGGATCCAAGATTCTATCATAGTTCTCAAATTGAGGAAGCTTAAAGTTCAACGGAATAGATTCCTACATAATTTGAATAGTGAATGGTGGGTCGGTGCAGAAACAATCATTCTGAACTGAAGTTCTTCTTCTAGCTCCTATCTTGTTAGTGCAGAAATTGGATCGTCATCAAAAATACTAGGGTGGACACCTAAGATCTCATTGGTAAGATCTACAAAATAAAATCCTAGCCAAAGGTGGGTGGCTCCGATGTGGATCCTCCGATGATCAAGTTAGAAATCTATCAATAAGAATGGAATACTCAAGAGTTAGATAATTAGAAGAAGAAAAAGACATATCTAATCAGGCCTATTTATAGATGAAGCTGTAACAGATTGATAGTAACCATTGTAATTAATTATCGGTAGGCCATTCAAGTCATTCCAATTCTTTTATGGAGGATGAGTGGACGATCGTAACCATCTGATAGTGGCCAGCTATAATCTGGTTATGGTGTAGATGAAAAATATCTACTCCTATCACTGATATTTGGAGGTCAGAGGCTACCAAGCTTAACAATTGATTTCATGGGTTGTAGTTATTTTATGAAATTTGAGATCGGATAGACTGAGTTTGGAAATTGGTTACCTAGACTAGACTAATGCTTTGGACCCTATGGTCAGATGAGTTTGAGAGCCGAACAAGCATCGAATCTCCTGGCTGGGACTACGTTAGGGTCACTTTAACTAGTTTGAGGAGGGTTAGCTGGAGGTTCAGTCACACTCGAGATCGAATCTTGACGAAAACCACTACTTCAATATCACTGTTGTCTAGCTTGAGCTGAAGGTCAGAGTCGAGAAGCTTGGCAGATACTCAAGGTCGGACAACAGCGAGGGATTATTGCCATTTTGGGATAAGATATCACCAGGCTTAGATTGGAGTCGGAATGCATTGAGCTCGGAAGTAAGCCTTCTAGTATCAGTCGGAGCTCGAGGACAAGCTTGGTTGCATCTCAGACTGGATTGTATCAAATGCTGGATAGTGCCTTCAGGGACTCGGTGATAGCCGGTCTACAAGGACTTCGATGTGAACTATTTTTCTCCGAATAATATGTATACATATATGCATATCTTTTAATCACATTCTTATTAGAAAGTCAAAATTGTTAGAGCTTGGGGTGAGAAGAAGGAGGCGAATAAGCCTCCTTTTTGTTCTCTAAAATATAATAATAATAATAATAATAATAATAATAATAATAATAATAATAATAATAATAATAATAATAGTAATAGAGTATTAATAATAATGATGATGATAATAATAATAATAATGATTATTTGACACCAATTCATCTGTTCCGGAAGGAATAAACCGAGTTCATATTGTATTACGGTCGTACAAAGCTTCTTGAAGTCTCCAAAAAGTTGCGATTTGAGTTCAAAACAAGATATCAGAGGGAAGCCAATACCATTGCTGATCGAGTTCCAAACGGTAGCCAATAAACATGAGATGTTACATGAATTGATGAATATTTTTGTTACAATGTACTACAACTTTGATGTATCTAGCATGTATAAAATGATATTTACCTAGATCTTTGGTATAAAATCAAGAAAAAAACAAAGCAAGCCAATGTTGCGTATCCCCTCAAAAGTATGCCTAGCCCTGACTCAGGAGATTGCCTTTCTGTGACCACTATTAACAAAAAGTAACACTAAAACGTCTTGAATTGTTTTGAACTTTATCTTGATCCAAATAATCAGCTAAATTATTCCAAGCAATCAAACTAATGAAGAAATTTCTACTTCTTATAAATCCTTTTTTTTTTTGCCAAGACTTCTCCTTCAAGGGGCATTTTGAATACATTATTGCTGTGGGATTTAGTTCGTCAATATTTACGGTTTCAGTATTCTTTTAGTGAAAAATTTCTGCCATTTTCGGGATCCTGAGTTCTTCACCTCCTACTGCATTGTTTCGAAGCGTAATAAGTTTTTAAATAATATACACCATTACAATGGACCACATCAAAACCGTTATTAATTATATATTAAGCAGTCATTATTTACCTCAAAAAAAAGCAGCATTTTAAATATTTAATATTATAATGGTGTTACTAAGTAGCAATAACAAATAATTTATTACCTTTCCATTTATATAAGTCTGCTTGACCGTACAATCAATTTTGAAGGGATATTTGATGCAAAATAAATTAAATTACAAAAACAGATCATACTTTTACGTTATGATGAACTACTATAATGCTTTTCTTTTCTTTTTTTTTTTTTTACTCATGACAAAAGAGATGGTGCTTTTATTTGACAAAAGAGAGAGGAGGCCAGCTCTACTCAAACCTTTGAGCAAACGGGGAAGAATACAGTGAATAAAGAAGACGCCACATAAGTTAAAATGGTGATTTATGGAGGGGTGAAGTAGAAACGCAAGTTTGTGAAAGGATGAAGCAGGATAGGGCTGTCTGGATGCTGTCAGGAAAGAGAGGAACTAATGGAAATGGAGAAGCCGTCGGAATTTGGAGACTCCCCGACCGACATAGAGTTCGAAATAGCGCCCGAGGGGATTTTCTTACCGTTGGGAAAGGCTACGACGGCTCAGTTGGAACCAGGGAACCATGGCCATGCGAGCGAACCGGTGACAGGACACGACAAACCAGGACGATACTAGGCGTATGTTCTCCAAAGACGGAGGCAGTACCGGTGGCAGACGTAAGCTGTTTCTTAGGAAGAAATTGCGAGGTTGCCACGGAGGTTTACTGAATCAATTGTGTTCGCCGACGATGACTGTCATGGGCCCATTTAGGCCCAAGCCCAAATCTCCTCCAGCCGGGCCCGCACCTGAGGCGGTGCCCTGCTGGTGGCGTTTGAGACCGAGAACGTAAGTTCTCAAAACCACCCACCCACCGACCGCCTGTCTCTCTTTCTCTCTCACCTCTCCCGTTGTGTCCTTCTCTCTATTCTCTAACTCCCGCATTCTCTCTCTCCCATCTCCCTCTCCTCCACGCACCCTATCCCTCTCTCGTTCCCCCTCTTTTTTTCTTCTTCTTTTTCCTCTTCTTCCTTTCTTCTTCTTCTTCTTCTTCCTCCTCCTCTTTACTTCTTTCTTTTCTTTGGTGCGGTGCTCTGAAATTTTTCTTTATCAAGTTTATCCTAAACCTCTTTACTATTAGTCTAATTAAATATACGATTTAATTATTATATGATTTAGGATAATTAAAAAAAAAATATTAAGAGAGGATTATTGCTAATTTTGGATTGATGGATTATGTCTCTACTAGTTTAGGAATTTTATCTCTCTAATAGCTAAGCAATTTGATCTGAAAATTTAATTAGGGGTTAACAACTTGTTGCTCAACTAGTTTGCATAATTGAAGAATTTTTGGATATTATTTGATAGAATAATTAAATTTTGGAATAGGACTGTTGCGTAAGGTAGAATAATTAGTGAGAACTTTACTTTTTAGAATTTTAGAAAATTTCATATATTATTACAAAGAGAATAATATGATACTAATTTAAGGTATATGCATATATTTTGAATTATTAGATTTTGAAGAGTATCGGGGAAGCATTAGATAATCTAATAGTAGATAAGATAAGTAATCTCTACTTAATCAAGATAATTGCATAACTTGATAAGTACATATAATTTAAGATCAATCATTGACATAATTACTGTCATATATTTTAAAATCTTACTATGCATTAGTTATATTGGAAATATTGAAGCGAGTATGATTAATAGAAAACTAAAATTTTAAGTATTGAGTATTTATAGTATTTTAAAAATTGATAATTATAGATTTATTTGAATGATTTTCAATTGATAGAATTTTGAAAAAATTTGATATGAAACTTATAAATACATTGATCTGAAAAAATTATATTGCATATTATTTATCAAAAGTTTGATGAATAGCCATTTTTATAAACTTTATGTAATGATTCAGAATTTTATATGTTGTAATTTATATATATTATAGTAATAATTGTTTGAATTGAATGTGTATGTATATTGAACTCTCAGTCTACCAATGTTTTTGGATCCTGCCATACGGGGGTTGCACATTGGCAATTGATATGGATTGTTCCAAAACTTTACGTTATGGACCAATTTCATAGAGATTAAATACGGTATGATAGACCCATTTTGTAGAGGTTAAATGCAGTACCATGGGCCCTATCATAGGAATTATATGTGGCTGTGGTTGTATAGACTGATGAGTTAATATCATGCTTTTAAAAAATATATTCTTATAAAATTATTAAAAATTTATGTATAACGTTTTGCCTGATTACATCTGTGTTATAGAACTAAAAGTTTGGATCTAATTATAAATATCGTATTGTTCACTAGTTTTTATATTAAATATTTGTTTGGCTTTAGTAACTTGATTTCTTTGATTATATCTTGGATACTTACTGGGCTATTAGCTCATTATTGTAATTCCCATATTTTTACAGAGCTAGAAGTTTGATGAGGATGGGTAGAGGTTGGAAGGTGAGATTAGAGCGAAAATATAGTTAGTCATCTCGAGCCAACCTTTCAAATTTTGTAGGCCATCCTTTTAAATTTGTGGAAGTCTCTTTATACTATATTTTTGTAATAATATGTAAATTATCAGATTGTAGTTAGATGTGTACAATATCTATGAATATTTTATTTAGAATTTGAGTTGGTGGATTTTAGATTATGATTATCACTGTGTTGGTTAGTTTAAGATGAATTACTGATAAGTTATGTGCCTTGCATGCCTATGAGAATAGTTTTCTATAGGTATGCGGTGGTCGTTCACGTTCCTGATTTCTGAATTTAGGATCGGGATGTGATAGTTATAGTGGTATCAGAGCCTAAGTTTGGAACCTTTAGAAATAAACTCTAGCATGAGCATAGGTGGGGTAGATAGTTAGAGTTGGCTTAGTAGTTGAGGTAGTAAATTTAGAAATTTAACATACTAATATTATCTACTATCTCATCTATCTAGAAATTTATAAATCTCTATTATTATTTATTATATCAGAATGGGATGTCGTGCAAAAATTAATCAGGTTGGTGAGAGTTCACGTGGTGGTGGCACTCGCCAACGGAAGGATCTGGTTGATTTATCTAATCCAAGAGATTCTATTGGAAGTACTCAAGAGGAATTATCGATTAATGTATACCCTTTCAGAGGCAGTGCAGATGTAGCAATAGCAGTTGTATATGCAACAACAGAAACAACTAGAGTTGGAACAATAGAATTTACAACTACAACAAAATCAACTGATATCGTATAGATCAAGAGGATCTGGTAGTTTTGCTGATTTTAAAGCCATGGCTCTACCACCATTTTCTGGGATAACTGATTTGTTGGAGGCAGAAAAATGGCTAACAGAAGTTGAAAAGGCTTTTAAAGTTCATAGGTGTATTGAGAAAGAAAAGATCAATTATGCTTCTTACCTCCTCCAAGGAAGTGCATACGATTGGTGGTTGTCGAAAGAGCGTAGGTGTGAATCTAATATGGCTATTACTTAGGAGGTATTCAAGAAAGTTTTCTATACCTAATACTTTTCCAAAAGTATCCATATTCAAATGAAAAGTGATTTTATTCAACTAGAGCAGAGAAACATATATGTGTCTTAGTATGAGGCTGAATTTACTCGTTTAGCCAAGTTCGCCCCTACTGTGGTAGCTGATGAGCAAAGTCGAATTCGGTGCTTTATAATGGAAATGAGACCTCGACTTAGGCAGTTGGTGAATGCATTTGAGTTGACTACCTATGAAATAGTGGTGAGTAAAGCATTGTTGATAGAGAATGATAGGTACAGAAGGATAGAGATTGAAACTTGAATAAGAAAAAGAGATCTTTTCCAATTGTTTCCCGCGTAAGTCAGAGTTCTGCAAGTCAGTTTAAGAGAAGAGACTCAATACCCTATTGTTAGTAGTCAACCAAATAGAGGGATGCGATGCCCTAAGTGTGGAGGGAGTCATAGGGAACAAGATTGTCGTTGGATTAGTGGAGCTTGTTTTGGGTGTGGCTAATTTAACCACAGGATGGCCAACTGTCTCTTTAGAAAGAAGAATCAATCTACTCAATCCAACTAGATGAGTCAAACATCCGTAATGCAGTGACCTTATCTTAGGGATCAGAGCAAGCAGGCGCTACAAAAGTCTAGCACTCAAAAAAAAAGTTTATGCAATAACCCAACAGGATGTGCAAGCTTCTAATACAATGGTGACAAGTATCATTCTAATTTCTTCAATCGATGCATATGTATTATTTGATCCGGATGCTACTCATTCCTTCATATCTGCTAATTATATTAAAAAGCATAAATTATTCTACGAGCCTTTAGATGTTGAGTTGTATGTTAGTACTCTAGTTAAAAGTAGTTTGATTGCTGCCTATATTTGCAAGTCTTACATAATCAGAATAGGGGATATGAAATTATTGATAGATCTAAAGTATTGGATATGCAAGATTTTGATGTTATATTAGGGATGGATTGGTTAGCTGCTTATCATGTTTCAGTAGATTGTTATGAAAAGGTCACTTTCCAAATTCCGAATCAACCAGAAATTTATTTTAGTGAAAGCAAAGGTACTGCCCCTCCATAATTAGTATCAGCATTGCAGGCTATGCGAATAATAAAGAATGGATGCATGGCCTATTTAGCCACTATGAAGGACACTCAACAGGAAGCGTGATATTGAGGAACATACCTATTGTTTGTGAATTTTTTGATGTTTTTCCTGAGGACTTGGCAGGGCTTCCACTAGTAGGGACATTGAATTCTCAATTGAGTTAATACCTGGCACTAACCCAATTTCTAAGACCCCATATCAAATGGCTCTAGCTGAATTGAAGGAATTAAAGGAGCAATTATAGGAATTATTGGATAAAGATTTTATTAGACCTAGTGTATCACCTTGGGGAGCTTCGGTATTATTTGTGAAAAAAAAAAAGATGGAAGTATGAGACTATGTACTGATTATAGCGAATTGAATAAAATGACTGTGTGGAACAAGTATCCTCTACCGCGGATTGATGACTTGTTTGATCAACTACAGGGAGCCCAAGTTTTCTCTAAGATTGATCTTTGGTCGGGCTATCATCAATTGAAAATTAGGGCAGCAGATGTCTCTAAAACAGCTTTTAGGACATGGTATGGATATTATGAATTTTGGTAATGCCATTTGGATTGACTAATGCACCAGTAGCATTTATGGATCTAATGAATAGAGTGTTTAAACCCTTCTTGGATCAGTTTATGGTAGTTTTTATTGATGACATTTTAGTCTATTCTAAAAATAATGAGGAGTATGAAAAATATTTGAGTTGCGTACTCCAAGTGTTGAGAGAGAAGCAGTTATTTGCAAAACTAAAAAAATGTGAGTTTTGGCTAGATATGATAGCATTTTTGGGGCATGTGATATCGAAGGATAGCATTTCAGTAGATCCAAGCAAATTGGAGGCTATTGTTAAGTGGAGTCAGCCAACCAGTGTTTTGGAGGTCCGCAGCTTTTTGGGACTGCCTGGTTATTATAGAAGATTTGTTGAGGGATTCTCTTATATAGCTATGTCATTAACCCATTTAACTCAAAAAGGGGTCAAATTTGAATGGACAGAAGAATGTGAACAAAGCTTTGAAAAATTGAAGAAGAGATTAATAATAGCTCCAGTTTTAACTTTATCCTCCGGAAATGAAGGTTTTGTTATTTATAGTAATGCATCTAAGAAAGGGTTAGGATGCGTTTTAATGTAACATAGTAAAGTTATAGCTTATGCCTCCAGACAGTTAAAATCTTATGAGCAGAATTATCCTACCCATGATCTGAAATTAGCTGCTGTTGTTTTTGCTCTTAAAATTTGGAGACATTATCTCTATGATGAACAATGTGAGATATATACTGATCATAAGAGTTTGAAATACATTTTCACCCAGAAAGAGCTGAACATGAGACAAAGAAGATGGTTAGAGCTTTTGAAGGACTATGATTTGTCCATTAATTTTCATCTAGGAAAAGCTAATGTGGTAGCAAATGCCTTGAGCAGAAAATTCTCAAAATATTTGGCTACCTCGATCACTACCCAAAAGTTGATCTTAGAAGATTTAAAAAGATTAGAAATTGAGATGTTAATGCATGATTCTAGTAAACTTCTAACTTATCTAACAATTCAACCTACATTGATTAAGAAAATTAAAGAGGCTCAGAGCAATGATTCTCATCTATGAAAAATCAAAAGTGAAGTAGAAGCGGGCACTCGATCAGAATTTTGTATTCATAATGATGGTTCTTTAAGATTTGGTACTAGAGTGCGTGTGCCTAATGTTATAGAATTGAAGAAGAAAATATTAAAGAAAACCCATGATATTGCTTATACAGTACACCCTGGGAGTACTAAGATGTATAGGGACTTAAAGCAAAATTTTTTATGGAACAATATGAAGAAAGAAGTTGCTCAATATGTTTCACAATGTTTGGTATGCCAACAAGTGAAGCCTGAACATATGAAAATTGTAGGGCAGTTACAGTCTCTTGACATTCTTGAGTGGAAATGGAAATATATTACAATGGATTTTGTGGTTGCGTTACCTAGAACCCCTAGTGGTAATGATGCTATTTAGATGATTGTGGATCGATTGACTAAGTCAGCTCATTTTCTATCTTTTAAAGTTGGCCATTCACTTGAAAAATTAGCGAAGCTATATATTAAAGAAATTATATGGTTTCATGGAGTTTCGGTGATCATAGTGTTAGATAGGGATACTAGATTCGTATCTCGATTTTGGAAGAGTTTGCATAAGGCATTGGGAACCAAGCTAAATTTTAGTACAGCCTTTCAACCTCAAATAGATGGTCAATCAGAAAGAACTATCCAAATTTTAGAAGATATATTGAGGGCTTATGTTGTGGATCTTGGAGGCTCTTGGAAAAAATATTTATCTTTAGTAAAATTTACTTATTATAATAGTTATCAAGCTAGTATTCAAATGGCCCCTTATGAAGTATTATATGGCAAGAAATGTAGGTCACCTATTTATTGGAATGATGTGGGTGAAAGAAAATTGATGGAACCGGAGATTATTCAGCAATCAATACAAAAGGTACGACTAATCAGGGAGCAGCTCCATATAGCTCAAAGTAGGAAAAAGAGCAATGCTGATGTAAGAAGATGAAAATTAGAGTTTCAAGTAGGTGAACATGAATTTTTAAAGGTATCACCTACTAAGGGTATTATGAGATTTGGTATTCAAGATAAATTGAGCCATCGATTTGCGGGTCCCTTTGAAATATTGGAAAAAATTGGAGATGTAGCTTACAGACTTGCTTTAGCACCTGTTTTTACTAGAATTCATAATGTATTTCATTTATTAATGTTAAGAAAATATGTATCAGATCCCAGTCATATTGTAGAATATGAATATTTGCAACTCAGAGAGGAATTGACTTATGATAAACAACCAATATGGATCGTAGATAAAAAGAATCAAGTTCTGAGGCACCATACCATTCCTTATGTCAAAGTTCAATAAAGTAATTATACTGAAAGAGAAGCTACTTGAGAGCTGGAGAATGAAATTCAGGAGTGATATCCTCATCTTTTTACAAACTTAGGTATGTAAATTTCGTCCTAGGCCCATTTAGGCCCAAGCCTAAACCCCTCCAGCAGGGTCCGCATCTTAGGTGGTGCCTTTCTAGTGTTTGAGATCGAGAACAAAAATTACTGACAGTATATGGTGCGCATAATTTGGTAGTGTTGCTTTTCTGAGGAATTAATCAACGCATAATTTGAGTTGGTGGATCTTAGATTATGATTATCACTATGTTGGTTAGTTTAATTTGAATTACTGATAGGTTATGTGCCTTGTATACCTATGAGAATAGTTTTCTGTAGGTATACAATGGTTGTTCATGTTTTTGATTTCTGAATTTAGGATCGGAGCGTGGCAATGAAGAAATCGAAGATGCTAGCAAAAGATGGACAAATTATCTGATTGGTAAGCTTCTAGGCTGAGGTCTTTTCCATGGATTTCTTGTCAAAGGTGGGTACACAGAAGCTTGCTTTCAAGTGGATCTAACTAAGCTGCTATGATCGGGGGTGGATATTGTTGCGAAAGACAAGCGTCGGTAGCAACCTTTTAAGTATGAGAATTTATCCATCCTCTAGTATCTCCGTGGGAGAGTTGGGCATTTGGAAGATGCCCACATCCCAGGGGAGAAGGCAGAGAAAGTTAAGCAGCAGGGGGGATTCATCTCTTTGGCCCATGGATGGTGGTCAATCATGTCCCCATGGATTCGACCATGATGGGGGGAGGCAGAGGATCGGACAATGGCGTTAGACCATAACGGCAGCCTAATGATAGGAATGAGGGCAAATCGGTCCACATGAATAATGACAAAGAAGATAGCTAGCATTCCATTACACCAAACACCATTGGCAGGAAGACGGGGCTCAGAGGTGGCTCGGACGTGGCCAATACATCCCAACTCTATTATAAGGGATGATGTTGTCGACAAAACTGACATATGGACATTCAGGTGCATGAGTTGAGTGGTTTGCCAACGAAGGGAGTGGTGATCGGCAACACAAAGCTAGCAACAAGAGCTGAAGAGAAATAGCCCATTTATACAGACTAGCCAGGCAAGACAGCCTATCGAGCCCAAACTCTTGGTTGTTATGGAGGAAAGCCCAGACAATACTAATGATCTTAAAATTGATGCAATTCAAAAGTGGCAATCCAGTGATGGAAAATACTTTGTGCTCGCCCCACATAATTTTTTTTTTTTTTGGGTCGTCGTGCTCCAGTCTTGCAAAAGTCAATCACCATAGATGGTGCATAAAGAATTTTCTTCCTCCTAAGAGAACTAACTGAAGTCTCTTCAACATCACCTCTTGGAACAGAGATGTCTTTGGAGGCCCATCACCACTTGGCTGCCCGAGTGTGTGACAAAAAAAAAAAAATTTGTGTACCGTGGGTGGTATGCAACCACACACATAGCCCATGGTGATTGGCTCATGCATACATGGCGTATGAATTTTTTTTTCTTCCAGCCCTCTAATCATTGCAGGCAGTGAGCATGATTGTGCATTGCCCATGTGACAAATTAGACCACGAAAGTCCAGATTGTACCCTCATCGGTGACATCCAAAAATCCTCTCCATTGGAGGTTTCTCTAGTGCTCAGGAGGCCATGACTATTCCCAACTTCTAGCTTTAGAAGGTTGAGATGTCTATCTCGGATGGAGAAGCTAATGAGGTGCAGGAAACCCCCTAGTCCTTCCATTATAAAGGTGCAGCTAAGCCCTTTTTTCTTAATAATTTTCATTTCCCTATCTGCAAACACAAACTGGATTTGATATATCTATTGGAAACGAGAGTACTTGGAAATTCCATCATGAACTTTCATCGAGTAGCTGGCCAATAGTGGCATATGTTTGCCATTCCTTCTGAGAGGTTCTCGGGAGGTACCATAATTTTGTGGAAGATGTGTATTAATCACATCGACTTGTATAGTAACTATTGTTGCTGAAAATGGTTTGCTTCGAAAGTAGAATGGTCGACTTCTCGCAGGAAGTACTGAAGTGACCTGCAAAACAAAGTCCGGGTTAGAGGATTTGACTCTGACGAGAATCCTCCAACACTCAAGTTAGCAAAAAATGATCAAGCAATAATGAATTCTTTGAGAGTGATTTCTTGCTTACCTGGGTCATCAGAATTTATGATATTTGTAGAAAAGCTGTATGCGATTGCTACACCATTCCATTAGTTTCGGACCGCCAATATCATTGTGGCGAGATTTCTGGGTTCTCTTCAAATAGGAAGGTCGTTATCAATGTGATCAGAATGCCTCATTTATCGCTGATAATTTAGGATGAGTGGAGAATAGTTTATTCGTGGTTGGATTATAGCTGTGTTGTCGTTAATCTATAAGATGAATCTCCTATCCGAGGTAATTTACAAGTTACAAACGTCATTCAAGGTGTTCGTCAAAAAGAACGGGTCGGATCGGCTACTGGAGATTTGACGTCAGTTCAAAGGATATTATGGTAATTCTATTGACTCTTGGATATTCGTGGATGGAAACTGAACTGAGGCATTTTCTAAGTAGATCAGGTGATCTGAGGTATTTACATTACCATCGTAACACTACCCTCCTAGTGCTGAGCTTGAGAATCAAGCGAAAGGACTATTCTTGGATGATGCCTCAGATCGGATGATCTGCTCCTTTATTCATAGTTGTGTTCTGATATTTAATTATCGATGATATCATCCCTTGAGGGGTGAGGGTAGCCACAATCGGAGAGTCTATCTGTCTGTCGATTTATTAGAAAAAGATAATTTGGAATGGGTATCCATTTATCTTCACCTTCCTCTTTTTAAACACATGTAGAGGGTGAGCGAGAGGAGAAAGACATTTCTGAATTTGAAATTCTCTATCTCACGCACCCCTTCTTCTAGAGTTATCTCGCCAAGCTTTTAGGACTAGATGGATTCTCTGATGATGGAGATGCTAAAATGGTTATTGGCTTAAAGGTTGCGGGCTAAGATTTCATCTGCCCAACTCCAAGCTTCTAGTAGCTCTTCTATTGAAGTTCCGGATGTTGCTCCCTTAACAGCTTCTCTTTCTATCTCGAATGATGTAGAAAGAGACGAGATCTCGTTAATGAGTAGCTCACAGGATCCGATAGGCATTAATAAGGTCGAGCTAGGATATCTGGCGAGGGAAGATGTAGAGGTGGTGGCAGAATCGGTGACAGGAACTTTCATAGAGGTTGTCCCTACTACCTTTCCAGTGTGTCACTACGGAGATGGGAGTGAATCTCTCTGAAAAGATGGAAAAAGTAGAGGCAGTTGATTTTCTTAGCTTGGCCAGAGCAGTTGAGATTGCCAAACTACAAAGGATAGAAATTCCTGATTCTAATGCCCCTCCAATAGAGGCTCAGGCGGAGATGGCACCTTTAGCTCCTTTCTCTTTTCCTACTGTGAACAATCTGAGAGTCGCCGCTGATTTTCTGAGGAGGTAGCTCATTCCTGTGGATAGATTGGCCTTGGAGGAAGAAGATATTCATCATCAAGTAGTAGATGCCTTCAAATCTTTGGCTTCAATTAGCCATTATTTAGCAATTTTGCCGAGGCTGCTTCTAGATTTTTGCCTTTAGAACTCATGAAGGCGAGAGCAGAGCTCGAGAAATTTAAATATTATTTTGAACAGGAGAAGGCTGCTAATGCCGATTTAATTAAAAAAATTGACTGCTCTGAGAAAGCTCTTTCTGAAGCTCAAGAGATAATTGATCGATAAGATGATGAGTTAAACAAAGCTCGTCGTAAAATTGAAGTCCTTGAGAAGCAAAGATCTGAAGCTGATCGGAATTATCGTCGAGCACACGACATTGTCAAATGCTTGAAAAGGACACTCACGAAGAGGGATGGATCTTCATCAGAAACTCTTCTCTCTTAAGAGTCCGACAGCCGACCAAGTAAGAGGCTTAGGTCTTCTAGCAAGGATCATCGCATAGGAGAGGCATCACGGAGGTCTCAAATCTCCTCATCCAAAGGAGGACCCACGACTCGGGAATCTTTAGCTGAAGCTTAGGCAACAAGCGATTCACTTGAGAGGATGAGGAAGGCCGGAACCGACTTCATCATCAAGGCTTGTAAGATGGGCTTTTATGCAGGTTTTAACGAATGTAAGAAAATGGCCTTGCCTCATCTCCTTAAGGGTACTGTTGAGTTTCTATGTACAGATCAATCGGATGTCAACCTATAATCTATGATTCATGTTTACCTTGGTGATTTCACAAATGCATCTGATATCACCATTAAAAAGGGTAAAGTGGATCGAGACGTGCAGAAAGACAGCAGACAGATTTGAAGGCGGAGGGGAATTCTTCTGAGGTGGATCGTCGAGGAGTTTCTGACGGCATACTTGTATATCTTTTTTATTAAACTATGTTCTACAAAAAGAATTTCTTTTCATTAAGGTAAAATCATCCTTTTTCTTTTTTCTCTGAGCTGTCCGACTCGTTTTCCAGTCCAGGTTGTGGATCTTGTCATTTTTGGCATGTCCATCGAACGATTCGTGGGAGATCGAAAGGAGTGGGATTGAAACTGCCATTCGCATGCTGATTACTTCACCATGTTCTCGCACGTCGCTTCATAAGTGGAGCAGAGCATGATTCTGGCCATCCGTATTGATTGGTCATATCAATAATGGAGGCTGTGCCTAATCACTAGTTGTCATGCGTCCTCATTGCATTGATCCTCGCTGTATGCATTTAACACTTTGAGAAGACGAATCATTCAAATTTCTGTTGATTCTATATAAGGCCTAGATGAAAATAAAAAGCTAGGCTTTGTCATCTTTTTCTTGCTACAAGTTTTTCATCCATTCACCTCTTTTCTATGAAAGATGGCTCGTTCCGAAGATTTTGAATTTGCTCCCTTGGCTTTTCGATCTGAGATGATAGAGGAGGATTTAATATCAATCCACAACTAGTATAACTTTCCTTCAGAATTCTAGCTCGAAGTTTCAAAGCCAGAGGAATGGGTTTGTAGTCCTCCTCTCGATCGAATTGGAGTGTACGAGGAATGTTTTCGGGCCAGGCTGAGGTTCTCTCTTCATTCCTTTTTCATTGCTCTTTTTTGTTATCTAGAAATATTGTTTTGTTTTGTGGTGCTGAACTCATGGAACCATATTTACGATTTTATTGTAGCGTGTCTTTTAGCTAGGGTAGAGTCAACTATTATGCTTTTTCATTATTATTTCATGATTAAGAGGCATCCTATCGCCCGCAGTTGGTAGTACATGACCCTCCAGAATAGGAAAGGTGTTTCCCCACTGGTCCGAGGAGCTTCTTCCATCGTTCATGGCTGGAAGACTCAATTTCTATTTATTTTCCTTACTTTAGGAGAAGACTGAGGTTTTGTCGATTGGGGGGAGCCATAAGAAAACTTGCTAAAAGATCTGCCACTTGGTCCATGTTTGAAACAAGATCTGGATACTTTGCACGATTTCGAGATCCCAGAACTGAGTAGCTCCTCTCTGAATAGATCATATTCAATGTTGGAATTAGCCAATTTAACTCCATGGGTATGTATTTGCTTTTCATGTTAACAAATCTTTCAAGCTTCAAATTCGATATCAATCGACTAATGCTTTGGATTTCAAGGAATGATCAGGATCCACTTAAGGCCTTATTTTTGAAGGATCACTAAAAAACAAGGATAGATACAGTCGGTAGCAGATTGGCTCATGTTCGAGTTGAACCTCTTCCGATGCTGCAATCTTCTGAAGCCGAAGAGTCTGGTCATCTTAGCCTTAAGGACTTACAGATTGTATAGGTTCCACGTAATTCGGAGCCTTCGCTTCTTGAGGATAATAATGAGGCCTCTGTCGAATGTCTATTCAGCGAGGCCATTCTATGTTCACCAGCTCCTGAAGTCTCTAATCTTTTTCTAGAAGGGGAGGCATCCATGGGAGTTGGAGTCAGTGAGACAGCGGTTATTGGAACACTGCCTGCCAAGACCGCCCAAGCTTTGAGAGCTCGATCAGCTATCACTTTGAAGGCTCCACTGGATGAACCATGGGTTTTTGAGGATGCTGGTACTTCTAGAACCATGCCAACTAAGGTTAACTATGAGGGTTCGTTTATAGACGACTATAAGTTGGCGTGCGAGGCATTCTCAAATTTTTTTCTTGCTGACGCGTCTAAACTACTGCTTGAACCTCTAAAGATGAGGAGGTGGAAGGCTTTAGACTATTTTGTTCAGGTGAGTTGATGGCACCGACTGTGTTCTTCTATTTTCATTTCTTTGCTTTAAGAATTATTTCTTACAAACTTCATGAAATACTTCGACGGCTTGCCCACTATCTAAATGGGTTCATAAAGAACATCATTGATCTTTCGGATAGGACAGCGAGGTTCGAGATCGAGACCACAATACTCAAGAAAACTAAGGATCAATTGTCAAAAGCAGTTGGGGAGACCTTTGATAGAACTGAAGTTGCCGAGAAGAAGGTCCAGGATGCCGAGGCGGTGTTGAAGAAATCTGTAGAAGAAAATGCCTGGCTGCTTGGCATCAATAAGGTTTTAGAGGCTGAGGTTGAGGAATTGAGAGCTCGAGTCACCAAAGCTGAAGCATCTGAGGCAGAGGCTCTATTCTTGGCAAAAATAGTGGGGGAGAGGCCTCGAGGGCTGTTGACAATTTTCGAACATCCAAAGAATTTTGGGAGGAAAAAACCTCATTTGCATTGGACGCTTATAATGAAGGAAAGCGTGTCGTTCGCAAGGAGGTATCCTCGAAATATCCGAGATTGGACCTGAGCTTCTGGGATGTGCCCCAGCGGACAATATGTTATAAATTGTCTATTCACTTCAGCTCATCAAAAATCTTTGTAAAATGAATGATATAAATAAAATTTCTCTTTTGATTCTGTTCTTTTCATTTTGCTCTGATCTATGAAATTGCTTCCTCGGCTCGAGGGATTTTATACTTTATATTTTTGATTTAGATATCCATGAGCTGATCTTCTCGCTTTCTATGCATGCATTTGATGAAGTATACCCATTATTCCTTCACGCCATTGAATGCGCACGATTTTAGAAGCATCATAATTATAAGTTTTGCTCGAAATCTAATACTTTGTCATGGGCAGCAGAGATGTCCAACCCCCGACTTATACATGGCATGATTTGATGTTTGTAATTATGATAAACTCGCCTACTTATAGCGGCATCTTGCTTGCCAATTTTTTCATCTATGATATTCTGCATCGCCCTATAAAATGTCTTTAAGTTGGTTTCATCTCCCAAAGAAGGACGAAGATTGTTTTCTTCTTGATGGCAACATCCATTCGACTGAAGGGACGGACGATCGTTGGTTGACTTTGGTCAATTCAGAGGTGCCAATGATGGATGCTTCATCGTCAGGACATCTTCATTCTCGGTCTTGAGACTTTTGTCATCCTGCTTCACCTATAGGGGATGGTTCTTCACTCGACCCTGAGAGCTTTGTCATGATTTTTTATCCCATAGAGGATAGAATTTCATGTCTTTCTCAAAGGGGCAGGAGGTTGTGCCATCCTTATAGGAGAGCAAGAAGAAGTTAAGCCACCACCGGGGATGTCTGAAATTTATATCTTATGCCTCGAAGGCTTCCTCAGTCATTATGTCCTTAGTAACTATGGTTCTTGGAACATCAATGGGGTACTTTAATGCTTTTCATGAGTGCTTTCCTCGGATTATCTATCATGCATCTACATTCGATGGAGGGATTCTTTGTTCTGAAGTGGTGCAAAGTTGATCTTCAAGCGAACATTACCTCAACTCCAATGAGATTTCCATCGTTGCTTTTGGCTTGTGGCTTTGCTGGTGGCACTTGAGCTAGTGCCACCTCCACCATGAGGAGGAGCGCGTATATGAGCGAATAGAAGACCTTCTGATCCCAAGTTATGAAGAGTTTGACTCCACGTGAACCTGATTTCAACCTCAGTAAAATTTTCATCACCTCGAATTTTGCACCCTCCTCGACCTAGGTATACTTTATAGGATCCCAAAGCCTCAAGGCTACATAGGGACAAATTCCATATGTCCATAACTTCAGCTCCTTCAGGCTTTCCGAACATATTTCTTTATGCTAGATAGAGTCTTGACTTCGTAACTTCAATTGTAGCTTTGTCGTAGAACATTTACTGCTATTTTTTATAAAAGCAATAGGATTATTGCTCTTGTAAAAATTGTACTTGTATGAAATAAAAATACTTTTTGCTTCCATTCCATCGTATTCTGTTACGATTTAGTGCTCCTCTTATGTTATCCCGATCAAAAGGATTTTCATTGAAGCAATTCCAATCTGAGAAACTCGCTATTAATTATCCATGGATTATCCCGAATAAAAAAAATTTTAATTGAAGTGATTTCGATATAAGAAACTCGCTGTGAATTATCTCGATCAAAGAAATTTCTAGTCAAAGCGGTTCCAATCCGAGGAATTCACTGTAAGTTATATCGATCAAAGAAATTTCTTAGTGGAAGCGATTTCAATCTAAGAAACTCACTGTGAGTTATCCCAATCAAAGAAATTTCTTAGTCAAATCAATTCCAATCTGAGAAACTCGCTGTAGGTTATTCCGATCAAAGAGATTTCTTAGTCGAAGTGATTCTAATCTGAAGAACTTACTGTAAATTATCCCGATCAAAGAGATTTCTTAGTCGAAGTGATTCGGATCTAAGAAACTTACTATGAATTATCCTGAACAAAGAGATTTCTTCGTCGAAGTGATTTCGATCTAAGAAACTTGCTGTGAATTATCCCAATCAAAGAAATTTTTTAGTCGAAGTGATTCTGATCTGAGAAACTCACTGTGAATTATCCGAATCAAAGAAATTTCTTAGTCGAAGCGATTTCGATCTAAGAAACTCATTGTGAATTATCCTGAATAAAGAAATTTCTTTATAGAAGTGATTCCGATTTGAGAAATCCACTGTGAATAATCCCAAATAAAGGGATTTCTTAGTAGAAGCGATTTTGATCTAAGGAACTCGCTGTGAATTATTCCGATCAAAGAAATTTTTTTGTTGACTTTATTTTCAGTCTGTTGGCCGCACATACACCCATTAACAAAGGCAAGATAGTAAGCTTGAAAACTCATTCATTTATTTATTTCATTGATAATACATACAGAGATTGGTCGAATTTCATGGCCTGGGGAGCGGGGTCCCATTGAGTTATTTTAGTCGATAAGTTTTCGATCGTACTACTTCATGGACCTGGTAGGGACCTTTCCAGTTGGATGAGAGCTTTTCTTGCTCAGTTGATTTGAAAATTTTAGCTCTTCAAAGGATAAGATCGTCGGCTCAGAACTCTTTGGCTCTGATCCTAGTATTGTAATATCTTGCCACCTTCTGTCAATATGCGGTCATTTTCACCGCACTCGCTCCCTAGTCTTCTTGATTAAATTGAGGTTGGCCCTCAGCCAAATGGGATTAGTGTCCTTATTGTATTCTTCAACTTTGATGAAAGAAAGCTCAAATTCCATGGGTATGACTGCTTCTATTTCAATCGCCAAATTGAAAGGTATTTCGCCTGTTGGAATTCTCTGGATTGTTCGATCGGCCCATAGAACATGATAGAGTTCTTCAGCCTAGGACCCTCCAGTCTGATGCAGTCTGGCTTTGAGACCTTGAAGAAGAGTTCTGTTGGTGACTTCTACTTCTTCATTTGCTTGTAGGTGGCCTACCAAAGTGAAACGTTCCTCGATCCCATGATCATCACAGAATTCTTTAAGCCAGGAACCGCTGAGCAGCCTCCCATTGTCTGAGATCAAAATTTTAGGTAGCCCATAACGATAGATGATCAATTTTCAGATGAAATCCTGGACCTTTATTTCTGTAATTTAGGCTAATGGCTCAACTTCTACCTACTTTGTGAAGTAGTCGATCATCACTAATAAAAATTTTTGTTGGCCTGAAGCTCGAGAAAATGGGCCTAAGATATCTAATCCCTATTGAAAAAATGGCCAGGGGGATTCAATAGGAGTCAGAAGAGCTACGGATTGGTGCTAAATTCGATCATTACATTGGCATTGCTCACATCTCCTAACGAAATTTTGAGCATCCTCCTGCATTGTCGATCAGTAATATCCTTATCGAAGGATCTTATAAGATAAGAACCGACCCCACAGATGACTCCTGTAGATTTCTTCATGGACCTCCCACATGGCATAATCAGCTTCAGAGGGACTTATGCTTCTCAGGAGATATAGAGAAAAAGACCGCTTGTATAGATCATTATCGAGTAACATATATCTAGCGGCCTAATTTTTTTATTTTTTGAGCTTCTTTTCGATCTAGTGGTATTTCTCCTATTTTCAAGTACTTCAAGATAGGATCCATCCAACTAGGTTCTCCATTGATCTGCTGAACAGTGGCGGGCTCTTCCAAGCTCGAGGCTTTCAAGATCTCAAAGTAGATCTCTTTACTCAGGTCGGTAGGAAGCAAGGATGCAAGCTTTGATAATGCGTCAGCCTTGACGTTTTGTGTTCTAGAGACCTACTTGATGTTAAAATATCTAAAGCATAAGGTCAAGTATTTTATCTTTTGGAGGTATTTTTTTATGTTTTCTTCTTGAGCCTTATATTTTTCTTTTATCTACCTCACCATCAGTTGAGAGTCATTGAATACCTTCAGGGATTAGGCCCCAATTTGCTGAGCGATTTTTAGTTCAGCGATAAGGACTTCATATTCTGTCTTGTTATTAGTAGTTGAGAATTCGAAGTGGACAGCGTACGCTACCAAGTCTCCTTTCGGACTGGATAGAATGAGTCCAGCACCTGATCCTGTTAAGTTCGAAGAGCCATCGACATATAGGGTCCACACTTCCTCCGGATTCAATTCCAGATTTTTGTCACTCTCCAAGTTTGTGGGGTTTTCAAGTCTGCTTCCAAGATTTTCTTTTGAGGACTCCTCGTCTGATATAATACATTCGAGGATGAAATCAGCCAGGATTTGTGCTTTAATAGATGGCCTCTGCTGGTATCAAATGTTCAATTCTGAGAGCTTTCGTGCCCACTTTGCTATTCGACCCGAAGAATCTGGTCGGTGCAGGATTATCTTCAAAGGCTGATCCACGAGTACTATCACGGTGTGGGCTTGAAAATAGGGTCGAAGCTTCCTTACGGTAACAATGAGTCTGAAGACCAATTTTTTCAACTTAGCAAATTTGATTTTCGCATCATGAAGAACCTTGCTGATGTATTATATGGGTTTCTGAATTGTCCCTCCTCTCGAACGAGAACTGCACTGATCATCATTGGTGAAACGATCAGATAAAGAAGGAGCTCTTCATCTGGCAATGGTTTTATGAGCAGGGGTGGAGAGCTAAGATTTTTTTTCAACTCATCAAAAGCTTTTTGGTATTCCGGGGTCCATTGAAAATTTGTTGGCTACTCGAGAGTCTGGAAGAATGGGAGACAACTCTCGGTTGACCTGAAAATAAAATGATTAAGGGAGGCAACTTTTTTAGTTAGATGTTGTACCTCTTTAATCATTTTTTATGGTGACATTTTCAGGATTGCCTTGATCTTCTCAAGGTTTACTTTAATTTCCCAACAGGAGATCATAAAATTAAGAAATTTATCGGCGATGACTCCAAAGGCACACTTCGTAGGATTCAGTTTCATTTGATATCGTCAAAGCATGTCAAAAGCCTCATGGAGGTCTTGCACATGATTAGATATTGCTTAGCTCTTAACCAGCATGTCATCAATATAGGCCTCCATATTTCTATCGATTTGATCTTTAAAGATTTTACTGACTAGCCTTTGATATATGGCTCCTGCATTTTTAAGCCCGAAAGGTATCATCCTGTAATAATAAAGCCCATGGTCAGTTACAAAGGATATTTTCTTCTTATCTTCTGCGGCCATCCAAATTTGGTTGTAACCAGAGAAAGCATCTATGAAGCTGAGGAGCTCATGCCCAGAAGTGGCGTCGACCAACTGGTCGATCAGAGGTAATGGATAACTTTCTTTAGGATAGGCTTTATTCAGATCAGTGAAGTCAATACACATATGTCACTTTCCATTTGTCTTCTTTATCAGAATGATATTTACTAGCCAATCGGGGTACATTGCCTCTCTAATGAAGCCAACCTTCATCAGTTTATCCAGCTCCTTAACGATCACTTTTTGGCATTCAGGAGCAAAGCTTTGCTTCTTTTGCTTAATCGGATAATAGGTCGGGTCTACTCTTAGATGGTGGGCCATCACCTCCGGATAGATTCCAGGCATATCAACAGTCGATCAAGCGAAAAGATCTACATTTGCTTGCAAAAGATCAATCAACTGGTATTTCGTTACCTGATCAAGACATGATCCGATTTTTATAGTTTGATGGAGGTTCTCCTCCCTTAGTAGGATCTCCTGGAGGTCATCAGACAGTTGGACCCAATTTTTCATCAGATCATCTCGTGCACCCAGCTCTATCCAGAGCTAGGATTGGTTTTCTACCAGGTTCTCTGTTTGGAGCTTGGCAGCAAAACATTATCTAGCGATGGTCTAGTTTCTCCGGATCTTCCCTACTCCATGTATTGTTGGAAATTTTACTAAGAGGTGGTAGTTGGATACAATAGCCTTAAGCTTCCATAAATTTGGTCTTTCGAGGATGACGTTATAGGCTGAGGAAAGCTTCACAATAAGAAAGTCCACTTATATGATTACCTGTTGAGGCGGGGTACCAATAGTTACAGGTAACTTGATCATTCCCTCCGAAATTATGGAGCTTCCAGAAAATTCTTGGATTGGCACATCAAAGTAAGTTAACCGATCGAAAGAAAGTCTCATAAGGAAGAAAGCAGCAGAATAAAAATATCAACTGAGCTTCCATTATTAACAAGTATGTGGTATACATTGTAATTAAAAACATTTAGAGAGACAACCACAACATCATTATCCGGTTGCCGCACATCCTCTGCATCCTGCTCAGTGAAAGTTATTGGTTCTTGAAGCCCGTTCTCGCATCTTGGCTTATTTGCTGCTGCCACCTCAGACGATCTCCTAGTGATCATGTGAATCTCACCATGGAGAGGTCGCTCTTCAGTTGCTGCCTGGCCTCTCTGCTCCAGTGCAGGAATCGGCATGGAGTTGAGGCTGAGAAGGTGCTTGCCGGGCTCTTAGCAGAGGTCACTATGGGGAAGTTCTTCCATGAATAAAGCATTCCAGCCATTCCTCTCGAATCAATTTTTCAATAGCATCATGGCATAGGCGACAGTCTTGAAGGAAAATCCTAATTTCTCAAACCATGTTCGTTCAGATCTGATCGGATTGAAAGATATATTTCAAAAAAAAATTTCTTTGATCCAGATCAGATCTAAGATATTTCAGATCTAATCTTTACTATTTTAATAATTAAAATAAAATTTAAATCAAATTTAAATTTATCTTAACGTAGGATAATCCTATTATCCGTTGATGATCCTGTAAGCAGAGGAAGGTTCTGGATCTAGCCACGCAAGTGCCTAGCCTCTATCGATATCCACTCAGACTGGATCTGGAGATCCTCTTCTTCTCTATCATATCTCCAAAAATTAGATCTGGATCTGATCTGGAGGATCTTCAAAACACCTTTTGAAGATCAGCAGTTGTCCTTTGCAGCAGCGCAGCCTTCTAGCTTTCTGATCGCCTTTCTCTGATCTGGATTGCACCAACCAAGATCCCAAACTACTTTTGGACGTGGAGAGGAGAGGGAGAAGATGGTCTTGGCATGGAGGAGGAGGAGAGAGGCAGCCTTGGGGCATGGTGAAGAATTTGTCAATTGCTCATTTGAGTTGGGCGCAGGGTCTTATTTATAGACTATGCTGTGATCCAACTCCTCTTCTTCCCAACCAATCACAACCCTTTGTGAAATCAGATCTAAATCTGATTGGTGGGAATAGAGTCCCCTGGATTCCTCCTTAGAGGGTGCCTAAGACCAGTCAAAGTTGGTTCTTAGGAAGAACTCTAATTCGGAATCCAAAAAGGAAGATGGAGTCCCTGTCCAACAGGGACTCCTGGGCGCCTCCAACTTGGGCACACGCCAAGGGTGGCGTGCGCCCTCCTCCTTGCCAGGTTCTGGCAGGGGGACAAGCCCCCACCAGCTCTCCAATAGGTGCATGACATGTGGACAAAAGTCAAAGTGTCAATGGTCAACGTTTGACCAGTCAAAGGTCAGACTTTTGACCAAAGTCAAAGGAACAAGAAATGGCAGGTGACCAAAAATGGCAGGTAATTGTCTTACAAAATAAGACAACCTTTTCTGACTTGGACAAGGCTCCAGTCAGACCATAGTGAAGGCCTCTGATTGAGCACAAACTCCTTTGGCTCAGTCAGGACAACTTATTTATGATAGTAAAAGAAGAACGTTAGGTTCAATCGAGTGCTAGCACGATTTTTTCTTGAACCTAATTGAATCTCATTCAGATCAATTGAACTGGATCAGTTCAATTGATGATCACCAGATTCAAACCCTTGTTTGTGTGACCCAGTTAGGTTCAGTTCTGTATGGTAATGGGATATGTCATGATCTCTATCATCGACATCATCGAAACTCCTTTCGATGGATCAGAACTCTTCTGATTCGAACAGCTAGAATGATCGATCATCTAAATCATTCTAATTGCTCCCAAAATCCACCAGTGACACCTAGCAGTATATGGTGGCAACCCATCAGAGCTGAATGCGAACCTCTTGGTGCAGCTACCTGTGTGATTAAGTTCTTCTATCTTGAGCCCCGATCAGATTAGGGTTAAGGTGAACTCGTCAAACCCTAGTCTCTGTCATATGATGTAATCATTCGATTCAAGTCCGATGTGAAAATCTAAATAGAAACTCTTTCTATTATTTCACTCTGCCATGGCCATGGGCTTCTGGACTTGATTCTCATGATCATCATAGGGCTGCTCCTCTACCACCGAGGTAGATAGATTCCATCTTGATGCAATCCAGTTCCTACAATGAACATGCTATAGCCAACATACACCTCAGGGTTCCATATGGCTAGGAGACCGAGTAATGGTGTAGTCAAACTATAACACCCTCAAGGTGAACTATCGATGCACCTCAGGTCAAAGAACCAGACACTCCACTGCAGCATCGAGTCAGTCATTGACGAGAAGGTAGACTTCCTAATGACTACTCGAGGTGGTCACGCTCAGTGCCCTCATTCTCTAACGAGTACCTGTACTCTCGCTCCGGTGTCTCCACACCGTAGACTCAAGACTCATCTACTAAAGAGAAGCGATTGTACACCAACCTTCCGGATCAATCACCATCCTCGTGATGATCCTATGGTCGGGAGCATTTTATGAGTTAATAATGATTATTCATGTCTTAAATTTTCAACTCTTGAAAATATGAATTATCATTACCATTAACTCAAAGGATGTATCACAGACACTAAATACACATATGTGATAGAAAATAACCCATTTTATTGATTTTAGTCAAAATTATAATTTTGCCCCTAGAAGTGTATTACAAGTGTCAGCCAATTCTGGCTTCTAGGGCACATATATCTAACAATCTCCCACTTGTCCTAAAGCCAATTGGCTACAAGTCTAAGTCCCATCTTCTCAAGGTGGGCTTCGATCTTCTGCTGGCCCAACGGCTTTGTAAGTGGGTCTGCCACATTATCTGTGGAGTTGACTCTCTTGACCTCGACGTAACCCTTCTCGAGGTAATCGCGGATGAGGTGGTATCGCCGCTCAATGTGCTTGGATTTTCTGGTGAGACCTCGGCTCCTTAGCAAGGGCTATGGCGCCATTGTTGTCGCAGTATAGAGGAATGGCATCTGATGGCATTACTCCAATTTCTGCAGCAAACTTCTTGTACCAGAATGCTTCCTTCGCAGCCTCTGATGCAGCGATATATTCTGCTTCCATGGTGGAATCTGCTATCACGGTTTGCTTGGAAACTCTTTCCAGCTGACAGCACCACCATTGCACACAAACAGACTCCCAGATGTCGACTTTCGATCATCTATATCGGACATGAAATCCGAGTCTGTGTATCCCTGGACTTGGAGTTCTCCATTACCAAAGACCAACATCATATCCTTAGTTCTTCTCAAGTACTTAAGGATACATTTCACAGAAGTCCAGTGTTCTTCACCTGGATTTGACTGATATCTGCTTGTGACACTCACAGCATGGGCTATATCAGGTCGTGTACATAGCATGGCATACATGAGGCTCCCTATTGCAGAAGCATAAGGGATCTTGCTCATGCGTTCTATTTCCTCAGGTGTGCTAGGGCACATCTTCTTGGAAAGATGAATACCATGTCTGAAGGGTATTAATCCCCTCTTAGAGTTTTCCATACTAAACCTCTTTAGTACTTTCCTCTATGTACATCTTCTGTGAAAGTCCTAGCATCCTATTCGGTCTATCCCTATAGACCTTAATTCCTAGAATAAAGGATGCTTCACCTAGGTCTTTCATGGAGAATTCCTTGGACAACCATATTTTGACTATCGTCAATATGGGAATATCATTCCCAATAAGGAGGATGTCATCCACGTACAATACGAGGAAGACAACAGCGCTCC
Organism: Cocos nucifera; assembly: GCA_006176705.1. NCBI lineage: Eukaryota > Viridiplantae > Streptophyta > Magnoliopsida > Arecales > Arecaceae > Cocos > Cocos nucifera. Next base: position 50,471 of record QRFJ01000297.1, read on the forward strand.
CACTGACCTTTTTGAAGATACACATGGTTCCTCTTCATTTTTGATGAAACCAAATTTTTGATCACATCATTGAAATGAGTGTTCCAGCTCCGAGATGCTTGCTTAAGTCCATATATGGACCTTTGCAGCTTGCAAACCTTGTGATCAGTATCACTGGATGTGAAACCTAGCGGCTGTTCCATATAGATATCTTCCTCAAGATATCCATTTAAGAATGCCATTTTCACGTCCATTTGCCATATTTCATAATCGAAATAGGCTGCAACGGCAAGCAATGTGCGGATGGATTTTAGCATAGCCACTGGGGAAAAGGTATCCTGATAGTCAATGCCTTCGCGTTGACTATAACCTTTTGCCACTAGTCTAGCCTTGAATGTCTCCACATTTCCATCTGCACCAATCTTTCTCTTGAAGATCCATTTACACCCAATAGGTACTATACCTTCTGGTGGATCTACCAAGGTCCAGACTTGGTTTGAGTGCATCGAGTCAATTTCTGACTGCATTGCCTCTAGCCATTTCTCGGAGTCGATATCTGATATCGCCTCGTTGTAGGTTTTGGGATCATCACCATGAGCACCATTACCTACGAGGAACATTTTCTCTACTTTCCTCTGAAATAATACCTAAGTATCTTTCAGGGGGATGGAAAACTCTTTCCGATCTACGAGGTGGAGGAGGTAGTGTTCTTATTGGCTCAACCTGATTTGGTTCCAATTGGTCCTTAGCTCGTTGTACTTGTGAGACTTTCTCATCAAGCTTAATCTGCTTTCCAATGCCGCTATCTTGAATAAACTATTTTTCAAGAAAGATGGCATGTCGACTCACAATCACATTGTGGTCTTCTGGAATGTAGAAATAGTATCCTAATGACTCTTTAGGATATCCTATGAATCGAGCTCTGAAAGGACCTAAACTCTAACTTGTCCGCTTGTTGTCTTTTGACATGAGCCGGACAACCCCAAATTCTGAGATGACTCAGACTTGGTTTCTTACCATGCCATATCTCATACGGTGTGGTAGGAACGGTTTTAGAGGGAAACCCTATTCAGTAGATAAATTGAAGTTAACAATGAGTGTCCCCAAAGAAAATCAGGGAAGGTCTGTGAAGCTCATCATGGATCGGACCATATCCAATAGAGTCCGATTTCTCCATTCTGAAACCCCGTTGAGTTGAGGTGTTCCTGGTGGAGTCCATTGAGAGACTATGCCATTTTTCTTGAGATAGTCTAGGAATTTTTGGCTAAGGTATTCACCTCCTCGATCTGATCGAAGAACCTTAATGGATTTTTTCAGTTTATTTTTCTACTTCATGTCTGAATTCTTTGAACTTTTCAAAAGCTTCAGACTTGTGTCTCATAAGATACACATACCCATACCTAGACAGATCATCGGTAAAGGTAATGAAGTAGACAAAATTGCCTCTAGCCGGCACATCAAATGGGCCGCACACATCAGTATGTACTAGGGCAAGGAGATCTGTGGCCCTTTCCCCATGTCCAACAAAAGGGAGTTTAGTCATTTTGCCTTGAAGACAAGATTCACAAGTTGGATATGACTCGAAAGTCAATGGACTCAATAGCCCATTTTTCTCCAATTTGTTGATCCTATCTTCTGCTATATGACCTAATCTCAGGTGCCATAGATATCTATCATTTGGACTATCCCTAGGTCGTTTGGCATTCACGTTTTGCTCGATAGTTAGAACAGATACATCAATATGTAGCTGATAAAGATCGTTAATAAGGAAAACCATTTGCAATTTTATTTCTTTCATAAAGAATGTTACAATGGTCCTTAAAGAAGGTAATCACATAGCCTTCTAGTGCTAAGCATGAAACAGAAATCAAATTCCTGCTAGCTGCAGGCACATAATAACAGTCTTTCAAAACTAAGTCTAAACCAGATGGTAATCGAAGAGGGTATATTTCCACCACCACTGCAGCAACTCTTGCTCCATTACCGATGCGTAGGATCATGTCTCCATCCCTCAGCCTCCTGCTATCCTCAAGACCCTGCATGGAAGTGCACAGATGAGCACTAGAACCAGAGTCAAGCACCCAACTGGATGCAGAAGAAACCGTAAGGTTAGACTCAATAACGAGCATACCTCCAGAAGGACCTTCCTTCTTGTTCTTCAGGGTGGCCAGGTAAGTAGGGCAGTTCCGCTTCCAAGTGGCCGTCGCTGTTGCAATGGAAATACTTTTCTTTGACAGTCGGCCTTCTTCTTCGGCTCTGCCTTCTTCTTCTTTGCTCCTTCCACCTTTCTGCTTTTTCACAGACTTCTTTTTCTTTCCATAAGACTTTCTTTTGGAAGAAGTCCGTTCCATAGCAAGAACTGAGCCTTTAGAACCTTTCATAGAAAGCTCAGCGGTGACCAGCATGTTATTCATTAATTCGGCCAAGGAATTTTGAAGTTTATGCATGTGGTAATTCATGATGAATTGCCCATATGCATCAGTCAAGGATTGCAGAATAATATCGTTCTGCAGATCCAAGTCTAACTTCACACCGAGCTTCTCAAGCTCTTCCAATGTCCTTGATCATCATCAGACAGTGATCTTGGACTGACTGCCCATCACGCATCTTAGCCTTAAAAAGTCATTTCGTGACTTGATACTTGGCTGCGCGACTCTGTTCACCAAACATCTCCTGCAGGTGAGCCAACATTTGGCGAGCAGTCCCGATATCTTCATGTTGGCGCTGGAGCTCATCAGACATCGAGCCCAACATGTAATATCTGGCCTTATTATCTTCGTCTATCCATTTTTTCAGAGATGCTCTCTGTTCAGTGGATGGACGGGCTGGTAAGGTGGGAGGGTCCTGGTCCAATACATGGGTTAACTTCTCGAAACCCAAAATGATTTTGTAGTTCCTGAGCCAATCTTTATAATTGGGTCCGGTCAGTCTATGTGTGTCCAGGATACGTGCCTAATGGGTTGGACGCAGACATTTTTCCTGTAGAGAGTCAAAGATTCTAGTTAGATACTGTAATTATGACTTGACCAATTTATTTAGGAATTTTATTTTTAAACAAATTAGCTCCCACTATTTTCTCGGATCCCTACACTCCCTCTGTAGAGATGCAAAAATCTCCATGATTAATGATTTCTAGTGGGTGGTGCGGTCTCACCAACTGACTCATCACCTCACCTAACAGTTATTGGTGATGGGTTAGCCAATGAGTGAACAACTCTTGTTCAATGATTCTCTAATCATGGTGCACCCAAACTTGGTCTCTAATTCATGAATCTCACCGTATCCAAAATATTGATCCACTCCTTAGTTAAGTCAGACCCACCATTTGCACAGACTGGATTCCTAATTGAGTCTCTCACCGTATCCAAAATATTGAGCCCAACTCATCCTCCAGCCCATAGCATCCAATGCCTAATAGACATGGTTGCATCTTTTCGGTGCAACTGAGCCACTGTATCCAGCCGAGAACAATCAACCCCGGGAAGGGCCCGCACATCTACAATGGTGGAAGACCTCAGACTTAATCTTTTCTTAGGGAGAATTGATTCAGGTCTCATTAAACTAGACTTGTCATAGTCATAACAATTATGACTAACCTAGTGGCATGGGTTAGCTCGGATTATTGACCACCTCAGATCAGAACTGTGTCAATAGATATGGCCAGGTAAGTGAGACCGGTGGAAGGAATATGCCATTAACTCGTACAAGAATGCATTCAGGTCGAGTAGCTTCCAATTAAAAACCAGTCGGTCGTATGTGCCAAACTTACCTTAGACACCAAATTGTTGAGTCAGAACCAATTGGGTTAGCCTACAATCCAGACTCTAACCTCTGAGCCTAATTAGGTCTTGCTTGATCGTGACACTCGATCTTGACCCAGACTTAATCCTATTAGGCTGGTCAATTTAAGCATTGTTGATCCCATCTAACCAACTCTTGATTCGGTTTGATCAACCGCTTAGACCTAATTGAGCTACCCAAGCCCGAACCCAGTATTATGAATATGTCTTAGATCTGAAATTCTCAATTTTAGACCTAATTAATATTCCATAATCTTAATTCTTAATTAAGTAGGGTTCATAAACAAAATATGCACAATAAATCCTAGGGTTTCAGGATCTAGGGTTTTGCAGAAAGTAAGTTTTGGTTTCTGATTAAGGACGAACGCGCAGCACCCCTACACATCATAAGAACACCCCATCGGATGGGAAGGAGAGGGCCTTTAAACCCTTCTTCATTCTTATGATCGGACGGCCAAGAGGAACGCCTTAATCAGGAACATGCAATACTACAAAATAGTTTTAGATCTATATCATATATCTCATATACAAATTAGATCTAATCATGGCATATTTTGCATACATCTCATGTATCGAATCATGCATATTTTTCAGATCTAAATTATCTCATAATAATCTAAAAAATTAGATTTAAATTGATCTTATCAAAATAAATTCTAATCTAGACAACTATGTAGAACTATTCTACAACTAGTCTAGACATGCATCAATCATATCTCATATGATGTTTAAAATTAAATAATTTTTATTTACTATTTTTTAGATATTATTATAATAATTATAATATCAAAAAATAGTAAATAAATAGATCTAAAATATGATTTAATCAAATTAAATTAAAAACATGCAAGACTATTCTATAGAACTATTCTATTTTAGAACTAGTCATGCATATTTTCTAATCTTAGATCCAAATCATTTAATTTTAATTTTTTCTGATTTTCAGATCTGATCACATCTCATGTGACATCTAAAATTACTTATTTTTAATTAAAATAAATTTAAAATTAGATCTAAATACTTTTAGAACCTTGGCTCTGATACCAGTTGAAGGAAAATCCTGATTTTCCGATCCAGGTTCGTTCAGATCTGATCAGATCAAGAGATATATTTCAAAAAAAATTTTTTTGATTTCTAATCAGATCTGAGATATTTCAGATCTGATTCTTATTATTTTAATAATTAAAATAAAATTAGATAAATTAAATCAAATTTAATTTACCTTGAAGTAGGGTAATCCTATTACCCGTTGATGATCCTGTAAGCAGCGGAAGGTTCTGGATCTAGCCACGCAAGTGCCTGGCCTCTACCGGATATCCACTCAGGCTGGATCTAGAGATCCTCTTCTTCTCTATCACATCTCCAAAAATTAGATCTGGATCTGATCTGGAGGATCTTCAAAATACCTTTCGAAGATCAGCAGTTGTCCTTTGCAGCAGCGCAGCCTTCTAGCTTTCTGTCGCCTTTCTCTCATCTGGATTGCACCAACTAAGATCCCAAACTACTTTGGGTGTGGAGAGGAGAGGGAGAAGATGGTTTGGCATGGAGGAGGAGGAGAGAGATAGCCTTGGGGTGTGGAGAATTGTATTGCTTTTTGAGTTGGGTGCAGGATCTTATTTATAGACTATGCGTGATCCAACTCCTCTTCTTTCCAATCAATCACAATCCTTTATGAAATCATATCTAAATCTGATTGGTAAGAATAGAGTCCCTGGATTCATCCTTAGATGGCGCTTAAGACTAGTCAAACTTGGTTCTTAGGAGAAGTCTAATCGAAATCCAAAAAGGAAATAGAGTCTCTATCCAACAGGGACTCCTGGGTGCCTCCAGCTTGGGCACACGCCAAGGGTGGCATGCGCCCTCCTCCTTGCCAGGTTCTAGCAGGCGTGTGTCCTCCTCCTTGCTAGGTTCTGGCAGGGGGACAAGCCCCCACCAGCTCTCTAATAGGTGCATGACACATGGACAGAAGTCAAATATCAATGGTCAATGTTTGACCAGTCAAAGATCAACTTTTGACCAAAGTTAAAGGACGAAAAATAGCAGGTGACCAAAAATGGTAGGTATTATCTTACAAAATAAGACAACCATTTTCTGACTTGGATAGGCTCCAGTCAGACCAAGTGAAGACCTCTGATCGAGCACAAACTTCTTTGGCTCAGTCAAGACAACTATTTATGATAGTAAAAGAAGAACGTTAGGTTCAATCGAGTGCTAGCACGATTTTCTTGAACCTAATTGAATCTCATTCAGATCAATTGAACTGGATCAGTTCAATTGATGATCACCAGATTCAAACCCTTATTTGTGTGACCTAGTTAGGTTCAGTTCTGTATGGTAATGGGATATGTCATGATCTCTATCATCGACATCATCGAAACTCCTTTCGATGGATCAGAACTCTTCTGATTCGAACAGCTAGAATGATCGATCATCTAAATCATTCTAATTGCTCCCAAAATCCACCAGTGACACCTAGCAGTATATGGTGGCAACCCATCAGAGCTGAATGCGAACCTCTTGGTGCAGCTACCTATGTGATTAAGTTCTTCTATCTTGAGCCCCGATCAGATTAGGGTTAAGGTAAACTCGTCAAACCCTAGTTTCTATCATATGATGTAATCATTCGATTCAAGTCCGATGTGAAAATCTAAATAGAAACTCTTTCTATTATTTCACTCTGCCATGGCCATGGGCTTCTGGACTTGATTCTCATGATCATCATAGGGCTGCTCCTCTACCACCGAGGTAGATAGATTCCATCTTGATGCAATCCAGTTCCTACAATGAACATGCTATAGCCAACATACACCTCAGGATTTCGTATGGCTAGGAGACCGAGTTATGGTGTAGTCAAACTATAACACCCTCAAGGTGAACTATCGATGCACCTCAGGTCAAAGAACCAGACACACCACTATAGCATCGAGTCAGTCATTGATGAGAAGGTAGACTTTCTAATGACTACTCGAGGTGGTCACGCTCAGTGCCCTCGTTCTTTAACGAGTACCTATACTCTCACTTCGGTGTCTCCATACCCTAGACTCAAGACTCATTTACTAAAGAGAAGTAATTGTACACCAACCTTTCGGATCAATCGCCATCCTCGTGATGATCTTATGGTCGGGAGCATTTTATGAGTTAATAATGATTATTCATGTCTTAAATTTTTAACTCTTGAAAATATGAATTATCATTATCATTAACTCAAATGATGTATCACAGACACTAAATACACATATGTGATAGAAAATAACCCATTTTATTGATTTTATTCAAAATTATAATTTTGGCCCTAGAAGTGTATTACAAGTATCAGTCAATTCTAACTTTTAGAGTATATATATCTAACAAGTCTTTGGTGTCGTGACTATGGTCACAATGGTAGAAGCGAAACCTTGTCGGATCATGGCGCTTCGGATTGGTCCTCATCCTCGAAGCTTGGGGGAGCTGGTATTTGATTTACATTGGAACTTCTCCTCGGATGGCATTCAAAGGCATGTAGTTATGGAAGCGCCTCGGCGGGGACTGCTGTCGATCTCTCCTATAAGAGCTTGGAGATCGATGATTTCGGAAGGAACCTTCATCTTTAAGCTTCCTAGGCGGAGAGCAGGAGCATTATCGGTAAGCCTTCCATTTTTAGGGGGGGCGCTCCTTATTCGATCCTGCCGGAATAACGTCGGCAGGGGTGTCTTCAATAAAGGCTTCTTCAATTTTGTATACTTTCTTGCTCGCTCCAGCATACCGGTATAGTCCTTAGGATAGAACTTTATTAATGATCTTTTTAAATCATTTTTCTGTAGTTCGCCTATAAAAGCAAACATCGTGATCGATTGATGTAGATCACGGACTTCCAAGATCGCCGCATTGAAGTGGCTCAGATAGCTATGGATCAACTCTTCATCCTTCTGATGGATGGTGTACAGATAGTCGGACCGCTTCTACTGTTTATGGCTGTTGACAAAGTGCGCCACCAGAGACTGGCTTAACTTATTGAAAGAATGTATCAAGCCGGATTTCAGATTGGAGTACCACTATTGGACTGCTCCCTTAAGAGTAGTGGGGAATGCCCGACAGAGAGTAGCATCCGATGCTCCTTGAAAGAACAAGACTGTCTTAGAAGTTTCAATATGGTCGACGGGATCAACGGTCTCATCGTAAGTCTCGAGTTGAGACAGTTTGCAACCTGGCGGCAGCAACACCTTCAAGATCTTCTCATCAAAGGGGGGCTCACCGCAAAGTCCGTCAAGGGGTCGGAAGGAAGATGCTTTATTTAAGGCTTCAAGCTTCTTATCGAACTCTTGAAGCTTTTTTTCAATCATTAACTCCCGATCAGTATAGGCCTTGAACTGCTGAGGAGAGCGGCGGCCGAGAGTAGAATCATGCCCTAACTATGGGCTAAGGGACCGTCGATGGGGTCGCTTCCTCCTAGGACTTTGTGGAGGTGCTTGAGTAGGTTCAACTTATTATTGCAGAAGTGATGCCGATGGCTGAAGCGGCACCATTGTTGGGGGCATAGATGGGGCTGCTGCAGGAGGTATTGGTTGCACCGTTGAGGACGGTGCAGGAACAGCCTGATTTGGTTGAGGCGCCATTAAGAAAGGCACAATCATAGTTTGGACCGCTTGGACGGCGGCCATCAGAGAGTGAACCTGCTGAAGGAGCAGGTTGAACTGGTCCATAGTGACATGAGCCGACTAGACAGATGAAGAGGTTTCCACGGCAGGGGGTTGAGCATGATCATCAGCCCGCAAATCTATCTGCTGAGAGGTAGTAGCTTTCGCGACATCATTGAGGAATGAGGAAGTCTTTTTAAGAGCCATGAGTTGGCCTTTCCTCTATCTGTTGTTGTTGAAAACAGTTTGCTTCGAGAGCAGAGCGGTCGGCTTCTCGTGGGGGTGCTGGAGTGACCTGCAAAATAAAATCCGCGTCGGAGGATTGAACTCCGATGAGGATCCTCCGACGCTTAAGTCAGCAGAGAACGATCAAACAACAACGAATTCTCTGAGAGAAATTTCTTCCTTACCTGGATCCTCGAGGTTTATGATATTTATAGGAAAGCTATAAGCGATTGCTACGCCATTCCGTTAGTTTCGGACCGCCAATATCATCGTGGCGAGATTTCTGGATTTCTTTCAAATAGGAAGGTCGTTATCGGTGTGATCAGAATGTCTTATCTATCGTCGATAATTTAGAACGAGTGGAGAACAGTTTGTTCGTAGTTGGATTATAGCTGTGTTGCCGTTAATCTATAAGATGAATATCCTATCTTACGAGTTACGAATGTCATCCGAAGTGTTCATCGGAAAGAACGGATCCGATCGGCTACTGGGAATTTGACGTCAGTTCAACGGGTATTATGATAATCCTATTGACCCTTGGGTATTCGTGGATGGGAACTGGATTAAGGCATTTCCTAAATAGATCAAATGATTTGAGATGTTTACATTATCATCGTAACATTGGGATTGTCACAGCTAATGAAACGAGGCCTTGGATGATTGCAGCGACTTATGCCAGCACTTGTTTCAAAAAGAAAAGAGAAGCCCGGAAATTGCTACATGCATCTCCATGGGTCAACCTGTGTTGGCCATTGGGCATTTCGAGGTCATTTACTCTTCTAATAAGAAATTAGGGGGCAAACCATTTGCTGCCAACGCTGAAGCGACCGAATTCAAAAACTTCATCCATTCAAATGCTCTTGCGGATTTAGGCCATACTGGAAGCTCTTAAATGTGGTGCAACAATAGATTTGGCAATGCTAAAATCTGGGAGAATCTGGATAGGGGTCTGGCCATTGCTGACTGGGTGAGAACTTTTCTAGAATCCAGCGTTATTCATCTTCCTAGAATTCTGACTATTGTCTCCTGCTGCTTAAAGTGCTAGCGAACTGTGAGCGCACCACTCCTTACCTCTTCAGGTTCCACAATTTTTGGCTATTCTTTGATGGCATCATGGAGATTGTGAGAAGAGCATGACATGGGTCTCAGAAGGAGTCATATGGTGTTCGAATTCCCAGAGTTCTTCAGAACACGCGCCAATCTCCACAAAAATGGAACAATGAGTATATTGGCAACCTATTTGATAAGGCCAAACGCCTGGAGGAACAAATCCAGTAGCTTCGGGAAGAGGACATCAGATGCATACGAATGAATGTTCAAATCCAAAATGCCCTTCCTAGGAAAATATTTGAGCACAACCCGGTCCTTAAGCTTCAAGAGATCTACTGACACCAGAAGTCCCGTACGAGATGGCTCAAAGAAGAGGATCTCAGAACCACCTTTTTCCATCAAACTACACCAATGCATCGAAGGAGAAACAGAATTAACTCTATTACCAAAGGTAGATGGGGACCTGACCGTTGATGAAATAGAAATTGCCAAGAGCTTCTTTCATTACTTCAAGAACCATTGGAATGAATAGCCATCAGCATCCTTTACATATTGAACTGCCCTCAATCCAAATGAGGATCACCCTAATGCAAAACCAGATGTTGATCAAACCTATCACCAATGATGAAGTCTTTGAGATTCTTTCACAAATACAATCTAGTCGTGGGCCCAGTCCTTGGGGCTTCCAACCATCGTTCTTCAAACGATTCTACTCCATTAATTGTTAGAAGTAAGGTCTTGGCTGCTATTCATAGAGTGTTTAGATTCGGGAAGATGCCCTCGCAATGGAATATCCCCAAGAAAGAGATTCTAGGAAAAGTGGCATATCAGCCTTTGTAACACCTTGTACGAACTGGTGGCGAAGGTGCTTGTTAATTAACTAATTAAAGCCGTTAATCTTGACTTTAGTGTCAGCAGCTTTTGTGCCAGCTTGGAACACTCGGAGAACATTATGATAGCTCGGGAGATTTACCATTCCATAAGCAAAGCCACACCCCGCTAGGTCCTTATGATTGTAGAGGCCAACATGGATTAGGCCTATGATAGGATGTCTTGGAATTTCCTGGAAGCTGTCTTATGTCCGTAAGGTCTCTATCCTACTTTTGTTCAATGGATTATCGGTTGCACGCTTTATCCTAATTATTCTGTTATCATCAATGGCACGCGTTCGGCTTGGTTCACTTCCTTGACGGTCTGCAGCAAGCATGCTTGTCAAAATTGCAAGTAAACTCATAAAATCGTATCTCCAATGAGCATGCTTACACTCATAATTGTTGCCTTATAAAATCAACGGTCAAACATATCAAACTCGCTACAATTGTTAGAATCATGAGTTTGATAATGATTCTGATGAGCTTGCTTTAAGTTGGTTATGGGACTGTGTTAGACCATTTTAAGTGTTGAGCTATACACTAGGTTGACAAAATCTAAGTGCGCATTAGTTTTTACTATAGAATAGTATCTCGGACCAAAAAAATAAAGTTCCTTTCTGGGGCACAAAAGTCACAATCCCTTATTTCTCAAACTCATAATCCCTCTCTCGGTTAAAGGAAGCAACTGTGGTGCCATTAGAATAGGAAGAACCAGCATCATGGGGATTGGAAACCATGGAATGATTAATATACAAGAATAAATCGGTAAGTTGCTTATTTTCTTATTTCTTCTTTATTTTCTTTTCTATTGAAATGAGCATTGACGACGATGGAAATTTTGGAGACATGGGGCTTTTACTTTTTATTTTTATAGGTTTGAGTTGTTCGAAAGTTTGGCATTTACTCCTTAGCCATACATATGGACGATATTTATTCTGACTTAGAGTTCTCACCGGAATCTTTTATTTTATCTTGGAGTCTCTCACTTTATGATTTATATGCATAAAGACTACATTATTTTGACTTTAATCATTAATTTATTATATATAAAGGAATAGAATAATTAATAATCTATGAATAATATTATAATATTAGTATCTCTATGAAACTTATAGTGACCGACACTTCTAAATTTTTTATAATATGAAAGGAAATAGTGCTTGATATTATAATTTATAAATCTTTATTATATAAATGAAAATATTTTATTTTATCTTAATATATGTTATTTAACCATAATTTTCTTATACTAGTTTATTACTTTTGTTTGAATAGTTATTATCGTTGAGCTACCCCTACCTTGTTGCTGTCTTACTGCTTCTTGTTTCTATGATTCAGTTCTAAAAATATCGGCCTCTTGTTCAAGAAAATGTTTAAAAATTATGAAAAAGAATGCACCTAGTAATCGATCAGATATAGGTTGAAAATATGAAAAGGATATTAAAAATACTGGTAAAAAAATGGAATGCAATTATTATCATAAAATAATTAATAAAAAAAATTTTAGATTCAAGCATCATTTAGCTGGTAGTAATAAAGATGTCCTAGCTTTTACATTTATTATTGAAAAAATTAAATTGTAAATGATGAATAGTATGGTAGAAATGAAAGCTGCAGCATCATAAAGAAAATAAAGAAAAGCAATTGATATTGGGGACGAAGAAGAGGATGTTGAGCTTGGGATCAAAGAGAAGAGGGAAAAAAATTATGGATTTGGCATCGAAAGCACTCAAACAATCATAAATTTAATTTTCAAAAAGAATTTAAGAGAAGAAGCATATCAATAAATTGCAAGACTTTTTTTACGCTAGTGCTATTCCATTTAACTGTATAAAGAATCCTAAGTTTGAAAAAGTGTGTCAGCTGATTGGAAGATATGGTATTGGGTTTAAGCCCCCATCCTATCATAAGATCAGAGAGAAATATCTCAAACAAGAAGTGGATCAGACTAAAAATTTGCTTGAAGTGTATAAGCTTCAATGAAAGAAAACTGGTTATGCTGTCATATCCGTTGGATGAACTAATCAGGAGAGGTGGTCCATTTGCAACTTTCAGGGAATAGTATTTTTACATTTTATAGATATATCTGATATTTTTAAAATTACTAAAAAGGAGGTTGGAGGAGAAAATATGGTACAAGTTATTACCGATAATACTGCCAACTATAAGATAGCAGGAGAGGTATTAATGGTAAAAAGAAAATACTAAGATATCAATTTTGAGCATCGGTGACTTCTCATGCTTCCCGCCTGAGGCCGAATTGCAAGCTGTCTGGCATGGCTACACTCGTATCTGGCTCGAGGGCAATTCCATGAACCCAAAACCCATCACAAGCGACAGGGTCTCCTCAAGAGTTGTTCCACCACCATACAACTTCTCCGGTGTAACATCATCCGATGCGTCTCCATGCTGGATGTTTTCAAAGTTTCCCACATTTTTCGTGAAGCAAATCAGCCAGCCGATCACCTGATGAGCCTCCACCTCAATGGCAATTTTCCTTCCGCTTCTCTGCTTCCACAGCCTGTCCGTCTTCTTATCTTGGACGATATGGCTGGAACTGTCCGCTAACTCCATCCTTTCTCTCTTTCTTTTTTTTTCGTTTTTTGGGGGGGCCTCTGCCAGTGCTTGGTACCAAAAAAAAAATAAAAAAAACCTGAAGCAAAGAATAAAAAGCAGGGGACCTGATATTATGGCGATCAAATTCCTAATTAAAAGTAGAGCAATTTTTTAAAAGAATAATATTTCATGTACTCTAGTACGTACCTTGATTGGGTTTCTGGTGAATTGCTACGGGTAAAATAGGTGTCAAGGTCCCTTTTAAACCACCCACCCGCCATACTCATCTCAAGTGTGTACTCGGTTACACCTACCAGTACTCTTTCTTAAAAAAGTAGTTACTTCTGTGCTTGCGATACATGCCTTACGATGGTTAGAATCGTAACTTGGGTTGGGCTCGACGTGATCGAACTTGCCTGCCCGACGTGCTTATTGGATGATGTTGGATTAAGGTTTTATAAACTTGCCAATGTTGGGTTCAAAAATCCCCCAACCTTGAGAAAAATTTGGTTAGGGTTAACTTTCAGCCCAATCTGAACCCAAACTTAACCCAACTCAAAATAAATCCAATTCAAACTAACCTAACCTTGTATGTATGTATGTGTACTTACTAAAGTTTCTATGCATGTATGTACGTGTACTTACTAAAGTTTCTATCAATTCTTTCCGGTATCATGCAACCTGGACGCACTCATTTTCTTCTTATGCCCATTTTCAACAGTATCTGAGCTGGAATTGCTTGTTGCTTGCTGTTACTTGGCAGTGGCAAATGTAATGTGCACTCGTGGGACCAATATTTTTAAAGAAAGAAATTAACTAGGAAAAAAACTGTGGAGAATGAGTTAATCTAGCGGCAATAAATCACGAGTCATTTCCTTACAATAGCTGAATGAGTTAATTTAATGGCCTTTCGTTGCACCATTATGAAGAAAAAGCATACTATTTTACACTTTTATTGGCATTGAATGATGATTTTAGTCTCGCAAATTTTAAGTCGAAGAAATCATCATTCTTCTTCTAAAAAAAACACGTACTTTTTGGACCCTGTTAATGCATATAATGATCATGCCATTTGTAAAGACAAACAAGCACCAAGGCCGATTCAAAATACTCATGGTAAGTGGTACAAGGGAAAAGAAGAAGAAGAAGAATGTGTATTGCCCGTTGTCTTCCTAATGGCTATTTTCTTTGACATGGCAAAGCTGAAGAGCTTAAACGAGACAGTTGTGCAAACTGGGCAGTTTGGGATGGGTCTTATGCCCCTTGTATCATGAACTATGGAAGCTTCCACTTAAAAATATGGTAAATTTTCGTTGTAGTCTTGAGGCATATTGATTGGAGAAAGTTGGGCCCTGAAATAGGAATAAGAATAAGTGACTCACATTTCTGTTTGTTTGGGGATCTCAGTCCGATTCCAAGAGAAAATGGGTATCCCAATCCTCCAAAATCCAACTTTTATTCTCTTCTAATATTCAAAGTCCATTTCGATTTCAATTTCGATTCCGACCGTAAACTAAATGCACCCCTAACATATTTCACATTTATAACTAGTGCTATGTTTTAAGCTATTTGCACCTTATAGATGTTGCTTTGTAACATTTTTTGAAAGTAAACAACATAGGAATGATGTTAATTAGCCATGATGGAGGTTTGCGTCACATCAATATCAAGCCAAAGAGGCAGACTCTAGTGTATTTTTGACTACCCCATATGCCATGACCTGCATTTATGGAAGTAGAAAAGATTCTAGCAGGTTAGGTTCCTTATTCAGCTATAGATTATTGCAAAAAAGTGAAGGGAAAGAACAAGATGTAGTAATGAAAGACAACCCATAGAAATAGATGTAGCAGGAATGATTTAATGTAAAACTTCATTTCCTGGATGTTTTCATGTGGTAATTTACCATGTCAGTAATGATGTATCACATGCTTCATCATGACATTTAGCTTTAAGAAATAAAGGAGAACAACATAAGCATATAGGTAAAAGAGTGCAAGAGAAAGTGAGTTTCCATTTGGTCATAATTTATTAACAGTGGCCAAATTAAATTATCTAACAAGTAGAACAATATAGTGTAGAAGAATGACTTGCACCATGGGTGGCCTCCCATGGCTTTTCCACACTTTTGGTCTACTTGCAATATATGATTCATCCCAATTGTGACAGTTGTATTTGAATCAAGGAAATACCAATTACCCAGTTTGTTCGCTGATTTAAATGAAATTTTGTTGGATGGTGGATTATCCCTTCCATCAGTGTGGCAATATATATTCTGCCTCTCATTTTATGTGTGTCCAAGTAATATAGCAGTGTGTTGTTTGTTACCAATTGATTGCTTTCTAAGTAGGAAAGTTGAGTCTTGACCAAGTCTTTCTCATTCTCATTGATGGCATACAAGCCAGATCTTCTTTTAACAATATTTTTTTACTTTGGACTGTTACGCATAGCACTTAATGTATCATTGGTTGAAGTCGATCGAAAGAGTTAATTTCATTCATATTGAAGAGTCTGTTTTGCTGTTGGCCTTGCAATGGATTGATGCAGATGCCATTGACATATGGGTAACAGTTCATAGGGTTTCTACCTCGATCTGCTCTAAAGCAGATGGAGATAAATTTGTTGAGAGAAAAAAAATTCCAGGTTTCCATATTCGGATGCTTTCGTTAATGTGTTCCTTAATTGTGGTCATACTCCTGCACGGCATAATGTTTGCAATGGAACTATATGATACTAATTTCAGGCTTCAATTTTCCTGTTGGTAACAAAATAATTATAGAAGCTAGTGGTCATGAAGGATTCCAAGTAGAAGGCACATAATAAAGGTGATTATTATAATTCCTCTGTTTTAATTCCTTTCATGTACAATTTGCAGCATGTTGTTGTCTATAATGAACTTATAGATCCTAATTATTTTAAATGTTTCTTTTGGTAAACAAGATTCATGTATTTTTCCCTTGGATATTACTATGTGTTGCAACATATTGTCCTTGATGGTACAGAGTTATGTCTGAAATTTGACGCTGCTAAGAAGGCAAAATGACTTCCAAATTTCTTTTTTGATGTTAGACCTCAAGATTCTTAATTGAACTTTTTGCTTGTTAGTTTCTTTTTGATGGAACCTTCTGACATGGAAGCAAGAAGTCAAAGAAATTGTCATGGCAAACAAATTAAGAACTGTCGGTCGAATTATCCACCTTGATTGCTCCAGCCAATTGGATGTAACTGCAAATTATTTCTGGTAATTTCTAATGTTAGGAGATTAGTGAGCCACCTCAACTCTATGTTTAGATATCACCAGGATGCAACAAAATCACTTGTATTTAGAGACCTCCAACTCTCTTTGATATTCCTTTGATTTTTCTTTACTATTCTTTTTAACTCCTAATTATGGTTTTTGGGCCTGCCTTGTTTTTGGAACCTATACGTTTCTTTATGGACCTCAAAGTTGGAACTAAGATCTTAGGCATGGACACCATAACCTTCCCCATAACCCAGCACCTACCGCAATAACCACTTGCATGACACAAGTTTCTCGCACTTCTCTCTGCTCAAATAATCCAAGGACAGGGATTGGATTCACCAAACAATTGTTTGCGGAACTGGACAAATATATCTTTACTCATCATTTAATCTTTCTTGGCTTTTCTAGCTCCTAGATCCAAAATGGCACTTTATTGGAAGTTTCTCAAATCCAAATTCACACTAATGCTTTTAGTTCTCTTTTTACTTTCCTCCTGAATGTGCTGTGCTGTTCCTCTTGGACATCTATCCAACTTAATTTTGTCGGATGCTCTCTCTCTCTCTCTCTCACTCTCCATCCATCGTAACCTTTATGTCCTCGTCCTACTGCAACTTTTTGTTGTGTGGGCGACGAATGACCATTCTCTGATTGCTCTGAGCTGTTTCCACTCAGCTTGCAAAAAGCTTGCGCACTACCATCAGCTGGGCCCGGATGGGATGAGGTTGCAGTGCTGCTTCCCCACCCATAGAACCAAAAGGAAAAAAAAAAAATCCAAACACCTCAAAGTTTGCACCTCTCCAAGCTTATTAGTAGCAGAACGGACTGGGCCCATTTAGAAGGATCCAACGGCCATGTACAACTGCAACGTTGGGGCACCGACCCAAGTAAAGATCATTTCACACATGCCTACACCACTCAGTCCAAAGCATATAATTATATCCAACTTGGTAAAGAGAGAGATCAGGGATGCCATCCTTATAAACTTGGTTGCAATTGATGGATTAACTCTGGAGAGCAGGTTTAGCTTAACATCGATGCCTCGAGCGAAATCCACTTTTGGATTTCACTCTATTCGTCGGCACACATTTGCCTTCTAAATTTCAAGTGAAACATTTTTTTTTTCTATCCACGCACATATCAAAAATGTGTCATGGTATCCATGATCCTAACCCCACACATTTGAGCCTCCAGTTAGTTGGTACTCAATGGTTGGAACCCAACCTGTTCTGGGTCCAAGAACCGGCCGAGTCCGGTAAAGGTTGTCAACCCCGAGGTGAGAGAGAGACCTAGGCTCAGGTACCATAGTACTGGAGGATGGGACTACTGGGATAGAGGTAGGGAATCTTCAACAATCTCAAGGCATGCAGGCACAGTGGATTCAACCAAAGAGAACTGCTTTCACTGCATCTGCTTAACTATTTGCGCACGGGCACAGAAGAGAAGAATAACCAAAGTGACCATGGTCCGGTACAGAAAACAGTACTACACTAGGAGCAGAAGTTGAATGAGAAGTGGAAAGCTGCCATCTTTTTTCTTCTCAAGCTTGGCAGCAGAGACTGGGAAAGACTTCCCCAGGAGATCATATATATGCCATGTGGCATGCATGAGATCATGTGGATCCCGGGGGCGAATAGTAGCAGGAGTTGAGAGTGAGATCCAAGGAGGCTGCCTGGTGGGCGGCGCCGCCGCTGCCGTCGTTGTGGTGGTGGTTGTAGAGGTGGTGTTGGTCCTGCTGACCACCACCCCAGTAGAAGGCAGGAAGGCATTGGTTGCTGCTGCCATCGTTGTTGTTGGTGGTGTTGCAGTTGTTCAAGTGAGAGCCAGTGATGAATTCTCCTTTTTTCTCCACTTCTTCTTCTCCTTCTTGTTCTTCTTCTTGTTTGATGGGAAAGAGTGGAAGTGTTTCGATATCTCGACTCACCATTAGAGCTCCTGGTTCGTGCTTCAAGGGGTAGGGGTGCATCCATGGCGTTGCAGCGCTCTCTAATCCCACCCATCCCATGCTGCTCTCCATTCCAGACCCATTTCCTCCTCCAGACAAGCAACACTCCTGTTCCCACAAGAAAGGATGTCAAATCGTGAAACTATGAAATAAGTTTAAATAAGCATGTTGATATATATATGAGAGCCTAGAAGAGCCAAGAGGTATAATTTTGTCATGCTTGGCGTATCTTAACTCTTTTGCGTGCATGAATGCATGCGAGAGTTTCAATACTAAAACACATTCCTTTTGTAAATTAAAAAGAGTGCAAGAGCTAGCTGTTAGGTTGATTTTCTTCGTATAAAATGATGATTTTATCATTACAAGCTCAACTTTTTATGCACTACATCTATATTTTACCCAAGGGCATAAATAAGTTCTAGTAGATATCAGTAGGAGTAGGAGACATGCTAAGATGTGCAATGCTCCTCCGACTACTTAGTCTCCTAGATTAAAAGCTCAAAGGTGGGTAAAACAGCATGTTATATCCGCCTTTTAATAAGGATAAACGAGATAATTATGTCTTAACTCTAAAGCTCCTTTCCATAAGCATAGAGCCTCCACAGCAGCTGCTTCCCATCGGCCCAACACCATACAACCCAGGAGAAGAACAGGGAGTAAGCAAACCTGCACCACCACAACACGAACATACAATAGGCCGAAACAAAAGGAAACCCAAAGAATCAAACGAAAAATAGTCAGAGAAGGATAAAGGAGGAAAGTTCACTACTATATATATATATATATATATATATATATATATATCGAAGGAATGAATATTGTAGTTACTGCACCAGGAGACATGGTGGTTATGGCGCTGTTGCTGGGTGAGCTAGTGGTACTGGAGATGTCCACAGTGAGTCTCTTCTTCTGCCTTTCCCGGGCCTTGTGGTTCTGGAACCAATAGAAGACATTCTTGCCTTCGATCTTGCCGTACTTGCGGAGTGTGGCGGAGATCTTCTGGATCTGGTCGGCGGTAGGGGATCTGATCCCCATGTTGTAGTAGAGGTCCCTCAGTATCCTTATCTGATCAGCGGTGGGGATCCATCTTGTGCTGGACTGCCTGCAGAGGAAGCTACTCTTACTCCCTCCAACACTACCACCAACAACAGTACTGCTTGTATTGCTTTCCTCATGCTGCTGTTGTTGGTATTGGTGGTGTTCCATGACACCAAAAATTGAGAACAACTAGAGAGAGAGAGAGAGAGAGAGAGGAGCAAGGGGGTGGAATGAAGGGAGAGGGGCAGGAGGAGGTGCAAGTATTTGAAGAGGGAGGGGGAGGGGGGCTGAGAGATTTGAGAGTATCAGATGGATATCTTTGAGAGAGGGACTGAAGTTGACAGATGGGAGCTTAAAAAGGCAAGGAGACAAAATAGGGAGTAGAAAGCTTGGGTCCAGAAGGAATTGCTTGGGTGAAAAGGCTTGCGAACAAAATGATTACAAGTGACGGAAGCAGCCTCAGACAGAAAAACGGAGAGAGAGAGAGAGAGAACGAATTGTGTATAATTTTTCATGGCACCGGAGGAAGGAGAAGTGACATACATTAGAATGAATGAGTGGGAGAAGAATAAAGAAAAGTGGCTAATCAGCGGTAGTGTCTGTTATTACAATCCCAGTGTTTCCTCGGGAATACATCTCTATTATTATTGGTTCATTGACTAATCACTAGTACTCAGTGGTATCATTTAATCTTTGGGTTTTGTCTTGTCTAATGGTTTGTAACGGTTAGCCTATTACGCATGCGTTTGCTTACGTGGCTATAACTAGCGGATAATTTGCTTACTAGGTTGGTAAGACTTCCACCTCCATCCTTGTCTGAAATTTTTGAGGTAGGTCACCTAGTAGTGAAGCATTAAAATTAAAATTGGATGGTAACCTCTCACAAGATCTTTGTATTTTTCGATTTACCTATCCAGAAAGACAGGTTTATAGATGACCTTTTTTGATAATTGACCATGATCGACCATCTGGTTGGTTGCAAGAACTTCCTAATGGTGCAACTACACTCAGTCCACACCAAGAGCTAGTAGTGCTGACATCTGTATACCATCATTTTGTTATTTACTTTTCTTATACAATGGTTATATAAAATGCATCCATATTCTTTTCTGACAAACAAGAGAAGAAAGATTGGATGTATAGCATACATCATTTGCTGATAGATGATTCTTTGTGCTTCCTCTTCCATTTTCTGGTGAACATATCTTGATGTGGAAGAAAATAGGAAGCTAACTTATATATCTATGTCATGTTTAGCTTATAATAGTTAAATAACCAGATTATTATCATATGTACATGGACAGAGATCTGATATTCTGAAGTATAGCTTGCAGCCATGCACATAGCCCTTGCAAGTTACTAGCACTTCTTTACCATGAATACTCTCCTGCGGTGCTGATATGTTATTAGAGCTAAGCAATCAAGGCAAGCATATTTAGACTACTTGGATTCATCATAGGCTCCACAATATTGTCATGTTATTATTACTGTAATCACATCTTGTGCCGACGGCTGATAATGAAGTACTAGTATACAGTGACACGGTTATCTTTTCAAGTACGCTAGTGGCACGTCCAAAACGTCCACAATATCTGATCTTTGTGATCCTATAATTATGTTCAAATGCTGGGAAGGAGAAAATCTTGTAATTATATTTCTTTTTTGATTGGAAAGTGGAGTCACGGGGTTTGAGGGTGATGTGCTTTGCATTGGTTGTTGGGTAGAGTTAGGGAAGCGAGCCTCTCATATCCCCTGTTCATGAAAACCTCATCATTTTTGCCCTTTCCCACTGCATCTCTCTTTATGCCCTAAAAACACTCGCGGCTGACCCCTGCATGACTCATGACTCATGTGGGTCTCCCCTCCCTTCCTTGACCCCTACGAGCTTTCTAGGCCTAGAAGACTAAAGCTTCTCACCCTAGCTTCTAAAGGCTCTAGGCCTTTAAGAGAAGGCCCCAATCTCTTCCAAGAATAGCCATCAAAGTCCTCTCTTCCATCCCATTAAGTCAGGACATAGGGCCCTCCTTACTGGAAAGAAATTATCAATGTTGATTCAGAAGGACCTTTTTGCGAGTTTATTTCGCTGAGAAGGGTTGTAGTGGTAAATGCAGTCTTTGCGGGGTTTTATTGTTGGAGAGCATTAATAGCTACAGTGACTGCTTTGCAGTACCATGGCCAAGGGTGGCCTTTTGCTAACGTGGGTAGGCTTGGCAGTGCATTCTATTTAGAGGGACTGAAAAGATTTGCTAGGAAAACACATGATCTATGGGGGTGGAATGGATGGAGGGATGGGGTGGTGGTCAACAGTACAAGGTCTTGATCATCTTTTAAAAATGCCTTCTCAGTGGGGGCCACCAATAACCATTCATGAATTAATAAAAGAATTTCTTGCAATCTATGTCGGACCATGCTAAGATAAGTTTGGTCCTTTGCATGATGATTCAATTCATAAGCTTTTTCTCCATGTGTCTACAACAAGTCACTAGGTGTTGATACCAACAATTTGATTTCTTTTTTTTTTTTTTTTTTCCTTTTGGTAAGGGAACATAACATCCTTAAAACAATGTCAGCAAGATTGCCAGTAACAAAGTCTCATGCAATTAATCATACATGGGACCTCAAATACAAATTGTGGCTAGTGAATTGGAGTAGGCGATCCTTGCATGATAATGCTGTATAACTCTTAAACCCCGAATTCTAAGAAAGGTAAGATTTCAATCCAGATGCGATTTGAGTAGCATACTAATTTGGCACTCTCACCGCAACTATGTGAAAAGTAAATAAGAGTAAGGAATCTCTACCGTGCACTGTATGGTGCAATGCATATTGCATTGTCCATCACCGAGGCCATGCGCAACGTGTGCATAGCCGTCCATTGCATAATAAATGGTATGCGCTGTGCATCACACGGTGATCCATGCAAAATAAATAATCGGATATCTAGGGGGAAGAGGGGATATATGGTAGGAATGTTATAATATGGTTTAGCCAAGTGCGTAGGTAGAACAATAAGTGCAAATAAAATATTTGGATTGCCTTTCTTAGCTGATAACCTATTAAAACAATCTCTAGGGACCTGAATGTTAGTCAGGTGAATTCTTAGGATCAAGTTGAGTTGGGTTCGAAGATCTAACAAATAACATGTATCTTTTTTTATTACTTCAGGTAGGTTCTATTTAGGTCTATGTTTAAATCAAAATGAAATTAAGCAGAAAATGGCTATCCTCTGACAATAGTCAATCTGCAACATGATAATGGCTGAAACACAAGCAAAGTCAGTTTTTTTTCTAAAAGAATAAAAAACTCCTGGTGGAGAGAGATGGAGGAAAAAATAAACAAATCCTTTCATTGAAAGATGGTCCCCTCTTCATGCGAGATATGGAATTGTTTGAGACATTGCAAGATGGATGCTCCAAAATTAGGCGCTTTCATTTGGCACCACTTGAACATCCCATCTCATCGAAAAATGAAAAATTTCTCAAAGCAAAATAATATGTTCATTTGCACAAAAAGGGTCCTTAGTTTCAGAATTTTTTTTGAGAAACATAAATATTCACAAAATTGAAGCACATAAAATTAGACAAGCAGGCAAGTAGAGCCCTTTCTCTCTCTCCTGCAGTGTTCAAAGAGAGAGGCTCAAAAGTTTTGCGTTCCATGAATAATTTTTAGAAGACATGACTACATGGTCAAGAAAGTAGGATCCCGTTCACCCAGTTTCCCAGCACAAATTCCTTCCTGCCGCTCCTGCTCCTGCTGCGGCTCTCTCATTCCCTTTTCCGCCAACTCTGACTCAAACGCCCCTGCCACATACCAATGCTCAGAGCATCAGAGCATTGAATACCACAACACCAATAAACTAAGATCTCTCTCTCTCTCTCTCTAGTGTGCATGCAATTCTTGCGTTACCTCTCCTTTTTCAATTTGTTTGCATGTCTTTTTTGTTTCTTCTTCTCTTTGAGATAAGAGCACTGCTTGACATACCCTTAGCTAGCGTACCCGGAATGAGCGCCAGACCGGGTTTTTCGTGAAAAAAAGTGGATCAGGGCACGCTAAGGGATGCACTAAGGATAAACGAAGCATTTTCCTCAAGAATCAAGATAATAGTTTGTATGCATGCCATCTGTGCTTCGGTACAGAACTGACTACTGAGCCTCCCAAAGTGCAACTTTTTAGATTGTGTTAAATTTTGCCTGATATTGACACCACCATCATGAGATTTTCCTTTCCCTATCATGCAAACGCAATGCCCTCTTCTCTCTCTTCTCCTTCTCTCTCTCTCTCTCTCTTGCGGTAGCTCTATGAAGTGTAGGACCCTATAACTAATACCTCATATATAGGAGAGCCTCCCCTAGGGGGCAGCTCTTAGGGGTGGGTACAAAAATGCCTCCTTTTCTTTGGGGTAATCATCCACTGCTGATGTTCTCACAGGAGATCCCAAAAGATTACACAAAGATATCATGGAAGATATGTCTTGTGTTGGCAGCCACCCTTCTCTCTCTCTCGCTCTCTCTCTCTCTCTCTCTCTCTATCCATCTCAAGTGTCAAAGCAACATTCTAGTTTTGACTGCCTCTTCACTTGCACTTCTAAAACAGTACTCTCCCCACATCCCCTCCTTGCACAAATAAGGGACTGTAGAAAAGAAGAAGCCTTTGCTTCCCTCTTTTCTCATGGGCACAGAATTGATTAATTCTTGGAAAAGGGATGGGCATGATGCCTAGATCACAAAAAGAAAGGACGTATGAGCTCCATCTGGAGGAGATTCAAAGTGTTTGATGGTGGAGGGGGAGGACTTGCTTGGATTGCTTGCAATCTCGAGTAACTGTAGGGATCTTTAAGTTACTGTAGTTATAGTAGGAAGTGGGACTAGGAAGGACCACACAGTCTCTGGTCTTATGCATGGGTCCTGACTTACTGCAGGTGAGTCAGTCATCTGGTGGTCTGCTCAACCCATTCTAAGTTGTAGCGGTCATGGTCTAGAGACGTATTGTCCAAGCATGCCCATTTATGTGGTGCTGTTTTAAGACACCATCAGTCACTCTCCCTTGTGTATGAGTGAGTGTTTTTCTTTTCTTTTTTTTTTTTTCCCAATTAAAGTTTGATTTAATAAGAGAATCCCACAGGCTCCTTCAAAAGAGAGGAAGGAGGAGGAGATTGAGTGTGTGAAAAACCTTAAAGTTTACTTTCCCAACTAATATGCTTCTAATTTGCGATAATGCACTCTCTTTGACAAAATGATTTCTTTGTCATGACACATTTCCACGTACACTCATAACTTATTTAATTTGAATGATAAACAGCAAAGTTCTACCTCTCACTAAGATTACTAAGCCTAGCCAATTCCATGGTTCAAGCTTAAATTGACTCTGCTAATGCCACTAGATATTGTGAATTGCATAGTTCTAACACTTGAAGCAACAAAAATAAAATCGCCACCGTTATCATTAGCAATGAGATTTTCTAAGGTACTCAAAAAATATTATAGGATTTTGTGTATGATTGGACGTCATCTTATAATGGATGGCTGTCAAAGTATCCAAATACTCCTGAGATTTATAAAACTTTTTTCTTTTAGTATTCTAACATGCGCACGGCCATCCAGTGCCCAACCATGCACATGCACGGCATCCCTACGGTATTTTTTTAGTACCGTAGGGATCCACTCCCTCATCATTATGGTTGTGCTGGGATCCGTAATTCTTCTATAAATTCATGGCTCATCTAGCTAGGATCCTGAAATATACTCCTGGAGGAGTAGGGGGAGGATCGCACTTACAGCTTATATACCATGTTCCTCCTTTTAATTATTCTTTTTAATTAATAATTAAAAACGTGAGCCCAACTTGTTTGGTTGAAGTGTAAATAAAAAGAAGGGGTTTTGCGGAAAAATCCTTTTTTTTTTTTTTCTTCTAGCGAAAACAAGTTTCAGTCTTTACACAAGGAGAATGATCAAGTCATGCTTTGAGATGAAAATAAATAAATAAATAAACCTGCTCTGTTATAGCACCATAATGTTTAGATGAGAGATGGCTTCTTTGTGATTATTAAAAATATCTGGAGATTGTTTGCATGGCTTGGCTGCAGTATCTATCTCGCGTTTGCAAATTAAGCAACCTCACAATCTTAGCATGGTTAGTTTACTATGTACTTGCATATGAGCTTCTCCTGTTCAAACAATATGGTGAGCAACAAAAAGATCAGCCCAAACGTTAAATCAACGGGACGTCTGAATGGATGGTGGATGATCTAGCAGGACAAGAATGGATGGATGGAAGAGCATGAAGAGGTTAAGCCGATCTCCACGTTAAACAAGCTGGCTTCAAGATGTAGCTTTTAGTTCAGGACAGCCGGTTGATCCCTTGGTTATTCAAAGAAACTCCTTTGTATTCCCCGTTTGACAGTTTGAGGATGCAAAATAATATGGCATTACTCGTCCAACAGGCATTACCATATGAGATTGGATCGTATTGTTTAAAACAAAAAATGCTAAAATTGGAAAGGAACAATAAAAGAATGTTAAAAAAGCTATTAATAGCATACAAAAGAAAAGCTTCTCATCAGCTAGTTATATGGAAAACTTGTGCACCAACCAAACTTGAACTTTGCGTTTAGAAATGCAAAAAAGAGATTCAACCACTTAATGAAGAGTTAGAAAAAGAGGGGAAGAAAAGAGAGGCGAAATGTACAATACGTACTCCACCAACAAGGCCATTTAACTCCTCTTTATGCAATCTAATTAGACAAAGTCTAAGATACTTTCACAGTTTTTAAAGGTACAGAGCTAGTTAGTGAAAGTAGCTCAGCATACAAACTGCTCGCCACAAATTAATATGATAAGAGGTCCGGCTGTTCCCAGCCAGCTTCTGCTCTCAAGGAAGATGGATAATCTGATTTTAAATAGATGCAGTTAATCTCTTTTTCACTCAATGCTCCGGACATTAAAACAGTCAATTCTATCATGTTGGCAAATGAGCAAGCTAAAGCTTTATGATTTACAGTTATTTTTTTAATGTATAAAATAACACATTTTGACATAACATAAATGACATCAATGATGGGGAATATTCATGTCGAACATATGGGCTAATGCCAAACCTTAGCAATGTGCAAAGGAACTGCCACAAACCAAGCATCGCAATTCAAACCAAATCTAATAAGGAAAATTCTGGTGACTTGACACCACTAATCATTAGACAAACTTACCCTGACCCTTCTCCGTCCACTATTCAGGGATCGCAAATGAGCCCGAGAAAGATGGGTTGGCTCTGAAGTCTGACTACCTACTGGTAGTGCTTCCTCTTCTGCCTCCATGTTGCGGCTTATAATGATCCTCCTCTGCTCCATTCGCACTCTCCTCCCACCATAATCCTTACTACTCTCCAGGTTATCATGCTCTTCCTCATGTCGACCTCGTTGCACTGACCTGTTTGTGAGATCATCAGCATCATCTTGATGAAATTGGATGTCTTGCAAATCTGGTTTTGGCTTTGACTCGGTTGATCTCCCAACAAAGTTTCTTCTTCTCTCTGATGCATTACTAGCCATTGCAGGCTGATCATCCATAACTCGGAGTGGGGATCTGTTCATTGACATGCTAGGATCGTAAGGATGAGGCTGGCTATCATACAAATGTTGTTCAGGCTTTATCCCAGCTGACCTTCCTTTGGATTTTTTCCCTTTCTTAAAGCTTTTACTCTCAACTGCAGGTTGTTTGTTCCAGTCCTGATGAGGTAATTTCTTTGCTTCAGAATCATATGGAAGTGGCTGGATGTTTTGCAGATCTGTTTCAGGCTTGAAACCAACTGGCTGCTTGTTTTCATCCATTTTTCTGAAGGTAATGGATATCCTGCGATTTCAAACAAGAACATGAGAGAGTTACAACTTGAAAATATGGAACATTTTCTTTTTTGTAATGATAGTCGTACCTTTTTGTTGGGACTGCTGGCACACAATGCTTCGCAACGTCAGCTCCATTACCATTCAAGACAAGTACTGACCTGAAAAAGTTAGAAGTTAGGTTTGCATTGGAGAATCAAAATCACATATCCCAGCATCATCAAGTTAATCAGCAGCAATTCAGGGTTGATAACATATATACACCATCTAGTGTAACATGAATTTTTAAACAAGATAACTGAAATCGAATCACTATATCGTGAAAAATCATGGGCTCAAATTGGATTTCACTAGGTAATAGTAAAACAACAATATATATCAATTTTCCCTTCACCTGGAAGAATAAAAAACATAATATATCAAACTTAAGGGATATAGATATGCACGAATGGTCATATGCATTAAATATAAAGTAACAGAATATACACGGTGAGACAAGTTCCCCATTTATCTTACATAAACCCATGATCATATCTAACAGAATGTAAATACGTTTCGTGATGTCTCTTCACACATCCAGGCCCTTGGCACAAGAATCCAAGTAAATGAAAAAGAAATCATATGCATTAATTCCTGGTCACAGTAACATTGATGGAAATGGGCAAAAATGTTGGCGAATTAAACATGCATACCCAACAGGCAAGGGGATTGCAACTGAACCAGTAAACTCGCCTGCTCCAGCAACCTTTAAGTTGGAGCCAAAGAGTATATTGCACTCGCTAAGGAATGAGACAGTACAGAATGGTCGAACAAAATCATGGCTGTCAATATGAGGTGGTATACAATCTCCTGGTTCATAAATATTGACGATACAACTGTCAGGTATGCATGTTGCTGGGAGTACATGCCACCGAATGAGCCTCCTTATGATCACCTTGAAAAGATGAGGTATTGGATCTGCAATAACATTCTGAAGGATGCCTGGTAGATTTCCATCCTTGTCCTGTCAACAGACCTTTCATTAGTTTTCCCCCATCTTCCAACAAAGAATGTAAGATGTTTTAAATCCAAAATGCTCATGATGAGATACCATAGCATAATTATAACAGCATCCAAATTGGATGTTCACCCGGCCCTTGCCCCGCATCCATTTTCGTGGTTCTGAATATGTGTGCTCTGCAAATAGCAGCAGATCAGATAACCAAATTTTCTGAAAACATTCAAGAAATGAGCTGAAATAACAGCATAGTAAATGAGAAAAGTACGAGTTTATACACAAGTGGAGGATTTTAGTCCATCTCAAGAACATGTTTTCGGAAGCACAAGCATTAGTAATAAGAAAGCCCGCACTAAAATAAGAGCACTAGCCAACAAATATATTTATTTCACAATACTTAGATAAAATTATGCTGCCTTTTTCATTGTTAAACAGAGCAGAATCATATACGTGCATTATCAAACTAAAGGGCTTTCACATGCCCAGCTTCTTCATCCATCTAATATATCACAGCTGATGGAAGGACTGAAGGGAACAAACAGAGAAGAAAATGAGTGGAAGTGGGTGAAGCACCCTAAGCTACAATTCCAAGGTTCTCAAATACCAAAAGACACCAATTTGGATGATTTTTTTAATCTATAAAAATAAAAATAAAAATAATTAATAATATATATTTAAAACAAAATAAATAAAATTAATAAATACATCATTAGAAAAAGGGCTGAGGTATTTGCAACTTCCCCGGTCCAATGGACTTCTATCTGCCTTAGTCCCTCAAGCATTCCAACCCATGTAGGGCATCACACAAGTAATGGAGCATCCAATCAGCTTGTAGAAGTTTGTGGTATTCCTTAGCTAAGAAATTCTATTATAATTAACCCAATGGAATATATATATCGCCAGATGACAGATTTACATATCACATGCACTAATTTGAGAATATGGCACTCACCCAGCCAATTGCAGGACTACAGCCAAAGCCACATTACTCTGAAATGCCAAGAAAACTAATTGGTGAAACTATGCATGGCGATGCACATAGTTGCATAATATCTAATTTATGAGATGCATCTGCATTCATTTGATGTCAATCATGACTATGCCATCACTTTACATGCCTAAAGTATCATACGATACCAACCAAACATGACTATGGAAAAGAAAACATCAACCAAGCATTAGCAGAAACAGTTAGCTATGGTACTTTTACCATACAATTTAAACATCTGCATTTTGAGCTTCAATGAGCATGCATACCCCATTCCTGATTCAACGAACCCAGTTAACAAGCCATTAGACACTTAACTCTACAACAACCTGACAGGCATACTTGGCTTTGCTTAAGAAAAGCAATTTTATGCCTTTTAACCAATAAAAGGCAAAACAAAAAAAAGAAAATGTTCGGTTTGATGCCTTTATCACATGCGGGAATTGAAAAGATGCTTTGAGGAGAAGCTAGAAAATATCTCTGTTGGTCTATGTTTACATAGAAAACCAACTTTGCTTCCACAAATTTAAGAAGTTTGCCTCCTTAAGGGAAGACATGTTGGAGATTCAAATGGATCAACTAAAATTCAATTTAATTGATTTCTCATGGATCCAGCAAACCCAAAAAATATTGTGGGTTGTCTTGAAGTCCTAATCTGAACTCACATCTCAGCAAAGTTAAGTTTGAGTCTGAATTAGTTCAGCCCATATCAGATGAAACCAAATAGAGTTAAAAAATTGCTTGTACATAATTGGTTATCAGAAACCAATCTAGTGGAGAAATGTTACTCTTTACAGAAAGCCCTTTAAAAGAAGTGATGCCAGACATGGAAGAAAGTTAGCGCAAATGGGAAATTAAGGGTAACATATTAGGACAGCAATGATGTGGTGGTGGTAACTGAACAGCATGGCTTTTTTGAGAGCAGCAAGCTACTGGATACTGGGATAGCAGTAGAAGAAACTTTTGTAATGTAATGGATTAAACTTATACTAAGATTGTTGATGTCAATATTTAGGTTAAAAATATGATGCCAATCCCCATACTGAATTGCAGTCTCTTTATTGGGGTAACAAAATCATCCAACTAGGAAAAAGGCTCCATTATCAGCTGTGAAATATGGAATTATTTCCAACTTGTTGAGTAATCTACAAATCCTCTTTTTCGATCTCTGCTATTTCTATTTTCTAAAACACTGCAAAGTCAAGACTTCCCAATGGAGTCAGGAAATGACAGACATGACATAACCAGCAAAAAGGAGTTGCATGTTGACAAAATGATTTTTTTCTTAGAATTGTTATGGTAAAGTAAAGCATCAACGTAGAACACTTTATCTTATTGTATAGCATGGTTGCTACTATGATAAGAGATTGTATCATGATACCAACTGTCACAGCAATATGCTATAAACAGAGAAATGTGCACTAACACATTATTCAACATGTATTGACAGTGGATCCCAACTGAAGTCAAGTTATACATCCAGATGTCAAGTTTTCTATATATCAACATATCCTCAGTCAAAGCTCCCGATGTCATCTTCATTTTTTTTTAATTTAAATGTTCTTGATAGTGTAACCTGCTACAAGAGCACATTGGCCAGCTACACAGAACATACTGGCCTTACATTGGCAGAAACCATGGCGAAACCCACCTCAATTGAAATATATGCAAATTGCACTGTCCATGGCTATATTGAATCAGACCACATTAACCAGTAGTTGCAAACCATATTGCACTCTAAATTGCTCTGCTTTATACTGCCCATGAAGAAACTATGAATGAAGCATGCACCATGGGGAACTGACAACAGCACCTGTAACTTGAGGAGGGTGAGTGCAGGATAATGATATATCCTACCCAGGATAATAAAACATGTAAAAACTATCCCATACAGGATTCTTGGCCTTGCTTCTGCATAAGGTGTTTTAGAAGGATAATTCAAATTAGTTCAGAAATTCAACTTCTATCAAATGTTAATGGTATATGCCTTGAACATCTTCATCAGCAGTTATCATCCATCCCTCACATAACTGAGGATGGTAGATGCGTTTAGCTGTATAGAAATCATGTTAGGATTTTGAAAAACATATTATTTATCACTAAAATGCAATGGCAAGAAAAAAAAAAAGATTCTCTAACTGTACCTTATCATGCTGGCTCCTGTACCGAAGAGTTACAATATAATGTAACATGTTGCTACACTAACCTCTAATCAACACAAGCATGGTACCTAATGTTTTGATCATGGAACACTTAAGTGCCCCAAGCCACCCAATTCCGAGCATTCTAAACTGTAGTGCCCCCCAAATTATAATGATATAGCTGTTCAGTTCAGAATACTGCCCGAACCATAATTCGCCGAACTGTTCCAAACCGGCCAGCTCGGGACATGCCGAACCATACCGATAGCTCACAAGTGTAGTTTGGGCATTCAATTCGAAATGCCGATGAAAATGGAGTAAAAGAGAAAGAAAGAGAGGAAAAGAGAGAGAGAGAAGGGGAGGGAAGGAGAAGAAAAGACCGGCAGTAGCCCATCGAAGCCGTCGGAGGGCTGCCAAGGCCTCCGGAGCTCTACGGTCCTCCGCGAGATGCAAGAAGAGAAAAAGATAAGAGGGGAAGGGAGAGAAGTGGAGTGAGAGGAAGGCGGCAAGGAGGCCACCAGATGGCCCAAAACCACCCCATGATCACCACGAGTTTGAAACAAGGGCGATGTCCCTATTTCGTTGTAATTTTTAAAAAATACGATAAACAATAAAGTCATCCAAACCTATTACCGGCTTCACTATTTATCATGTTTTTTTTTAAAAAGCACGACGAAACAGGGGCGTCACCCCTGTTTTGTTTTAAGACCTTTGTGCCTTCTCTATGTCACCTCTATTTTTTTCCAACCCATCTCACCTCTCTTTTTTTTTTTTTTCCAACCCAAAAAAAATCAAAGGAAGGATTTAGCTGATTTCTACCTAGATCCAACCTAAAAACAAGAAAAGGGCCTTCTCTCTTTCTCTCTCCTCTCTTTTTCCTTCTTTTTTTCATAACAAAATTTGGAAAAGAAAAGAAAAAATGAGTGCCACAATTTTGGATTTTGGTATGATTTAGTGATATGCTATAGATCTACAAATGATTTATGTAATGCAGCCAAAATCATAACTTTTTATTAAATCCATGGATTTTTAGATTAAAAAATATTTTAAATTAAAAAATTATAGAAATAAAATAATGATCAAAAAATTTCTATAAAACAGGTGTCATGTTTAGGGGTATGCATGCTATTTTCTACCTAAATTTAGTAGCAGTTTATTTAACTTTGGGCACAATTATGCACATAGAGACCTAGGCCCAAATTTAAGGGGCAATCCTCTTGGAATCTTGGAATGGGTATACCAAGCTTAAACTATGATCACGTTCCCAACATCTACAAGGAACATTGGCACTCTACAAAATTTGAGATGTCGATACATATATTAAATACATAAAATCTACTCCATTTTTATATTCACTTATAAATACCTTAACCATACTTAAATTCCATGTCATGACCAAAAAGATATCAAAACAACATCAAAATTACAAATTAAACAATAACCATCAAAATAATAAGTGAAAACAAAAAAGATTGAAAAAAAAATTTAAAAAAAATTATGTACCATTCAGATGACCGATACGTCACCCCATACCTTGTGTCAGTACGATACTCAACTAGTACCCCACAATATCGGTGGCCGACTAGTATGCCACCTGATATCGGTTTGGCGATCCTTGGATTTATGTTTGATATTTGATGAGAACAGTATACTTATAACCAAGGTTTTAAATCCCATGGGCTAGAGGTGGCCAAGTTTCTTCATGAAACGAGATGTCTCATCGTCTTGTCCCATCCTAGCAGCGGTCCCAATCATGCAATCCGATAGATATCCTTCATCTCTCTCCCCTCTTCTTTCCTTTCTTTCTTTTCTTTCTCTCCTTTTCTTTCTTTTCTTTCTCCTTCCTTTCTTTTCTTTCCTTCTTATTTCTTTTCTTTTCCCTTCCTTTGTTTCTTTTTTCCTTTTTCTTATTCTTTTTCTTTCCTTTCTTCTTTCTTTGCTTCCATCCTTTTTCTTCTCCCTTCCCTTCTTTCTTCCATCTTTTTTCTTCTTCTTTCCTTTCAGTTTTTCCTTTGCTTCATCTTTTCTTCCTTTCTACCTTTCCTTCTTCTCTTCCCATGTGGATGAGTTTCGGAGTCCCGATCCCATCCAGTCCCGTTTCTCATAGAAGCATACTAGCATGTTAACACTATTAAAAGTTTGATGCCTATGGCTATCAGCTGGATGTGTTGATTACTAAATTTTATAGTAGTAGCAAATTTCATTAGAAAAAGAAGAGAAAATTCTTAACTTAAATGTGGAACCAAAAGAACACCTCATATCAATTTAACATAGCTTAGTGACAACAATTGAGTCACCATGAAACACTAATCCCCTTCTCTTTCCTTTATGTGAAGTTTAAAAAGTAGGTGTTTCTTTTTTTATTTCATTTCAACAATGCTAGTAAAGTTTTATTGGAAGAATAGTGCTTTTTTTATCAAAGTTCAAAGCAACATGCCATTGCACCTATTAGATTCAAGAATAAGATTTTCTATTGTCATTCCACATGAGCCAATTGGTCATGATTATGCTTTAGAAACAACAGATTAGACTCGGAAGATCCCAACACATATCCCATTGCTGGTGACAAGGGTTCTTGGATTGCATACAGGATGGTTGAACAACAAATATTTGGAGATATTAAACTCAAAAGGCAAGTTACACACAAAAGAAAACCAATAGATGTAATGATTGTGAGGAGCTGGCAAAAGATTGTCAGGCCTTATCACTAGACCTAAATATCTTTTTCTTTTCTCCTATTTGTCAGAAGAGCAAAAAAACTTTTGAGAGACCTTCTAAAAGGGAAATCTAACTTGAATCCAGTTTCCTATTTAGTATTAATGGTGTTGGATTTCAGAAGGCCTAGTATTAATGATTGACAAGGGTTTCTTTTTTCCCTACAGGATTCGGACTGGCTTACTTTGGGTATTTATGAAAGTAGGCCTAGCCCAAGGTGATTTTGCTAGTTGTATTGGCCCAACCCATGAATCCTATATGACTTTAGGCTCAATCATCCAAACAGGCCTTTAAGGAGTTCTAGTAAGTGGTTTGTCCCTTTGGTGCAAAGCAGATTTAGAGTTAGAATAGAGGTTTTTATTTATTAAAGGTTTGATGATGTTCAAAATGCTGTCTTTCACCAGAATTATTCACATGCCACATGGGAGATCCCACAAGGATTCTTTCCCCTTATCTCCTCTCCTGCAGATTCATACTCTTTCCAATGAAGCCCTTCAGCAACAACTTTGCTAAACTGGAAAACAGTTTTTTGTCATAAGAATTCATGAGATTCAGTGTGGTTGAACGTTTACTGTTCTAAATCCTATGACAGAGAGAGGAAGAGATTATGACTATCCAAATTCCTGCTTCAGGGAACCAGAAGATTCCAAATGATTCTTCAAATGCAAAACATGACTTAAGTACCTAGTACCTTGAGGCAGAAACAAACTATGGAAGATATTTCCTTGAGAATGCCAGCCACCTCATTTCAAATCATCATACAAACACCAAACTGTTCTCCCATCAACCACTCCACCCCACCCCCCCCACGGCCAGGAAACAACCATGCAAAGCAGTGCAAGTGTTGAGCAAGCTGATAACCTAGAAAATATCATTTGGAGCAACATTGACCCGGATTTGATCTTATGAAAGTTGAATGAAGAATTCTGTTATTTCTCTTCTTACCTCACTTCATGATGTGTCCATCTAATTTTAATTGATCTTGAACCAGGTTCGACTTATGCCTCAATAGAACCATCCACCATGTTTGTAATTTCTAGCAAACAGCGGCAAAATTTAGGTTTAACTAAAGAAATTGTATCTCAAATTAATTTTCATATCTAGATTCTTAGAGGTTTGACTGAGGGCTTTATCGCGTCAAGCACCACACCATATTCCATTTATGCGTCCAATTAAAAGCTTCCCTGTCCCCAAGTCACATGTACAAAGTCCTTAATCTATCAAGGTTCCCAGGATGGTTGTCTTTTAAGCATTTCCAAAACATGCATTGTATCACAAGGAGGTGAACCTCTTGTCCATAAAAAGAACACAGCATGTGCCAAAGATTATCAAAGTATCATCATTTTAAAACACTTGATCAAGAAAATACAAACAACAGATTTGAAATCCACAGACATGCCTAGACTAATCCAATATGTCAGTTTAACCTTTGCAATTTCATCACACAAATGTTGCTAAGCCCCTAAGCAGGCATAATATATCCATGTACAGCAAGAATCTTTGTAGTCCATACCTAGATAAATAAAGTAGAAGTGATCCTAGAATTATAGACGTCCAAATTCTGTAACAGGATAGCTGAAGGGGTCAGTGGGAGTAGCAAGGTGTGGAGATGGAACCATAGGTGATATGGGTTTCCGAAACTAGCAATTAGCAGATCAGTGGAGATTAGAAATACTGATTCCCAAAATAACTTTTATCTTCAAATTTTAAAAAAGAAAATCTCAAGTGATCACAACTTAGGAAGAGAGAGGCTTTAAGATCCAGCCATGCAAAAATTAATGAGATTTCTCATAAGCAAAAGGAGGCAGGCTGTTTCTTCAAGCTGTACCTAATTTCTAATAGATAAATAGGATTCCATATGAAGGCAATATTAATTCCCCCATCTATAATTAGGGTTTAGGAACAGAATTTCTAGAAATGATGAACCTAGCCTTACAATTTGAGAGAACTAAATGGATTAATCATCACATAGATTACTAATTTGAGACCGAAGGTGAGTTACAAAAAAGGAGGATCAAACTGCAAAGGGTAGAAGGTGGATAAAAAGGAGGAAGATGATGAGCAAGGTATCCAGAAACCAAGATACAACCATCTTGTTTAGCAGACAACAACAAGACAAGCAGAGAGGAATATTATACAATGAAATTGTCATAAATCAGCTTTAAACTATTCTTGTAAATTTAATATGCAGGATGATGAAAGGCAAACAAGGAAATATCTTATGCAACGTAAGATGCAGAGGATTGCAAGGACATTCATGGGTTGCAAAAAAAATGTTGTAGCTGTAGTTTCCATGTTATTAAGGATTCATATGTACAATTTAGATAATCATTCTATCTCTGATCTGCTGGCGTAGTGTATGAAAAGGAAGGAAGAAGAGGCTTCTTCCCGCATTAGGAGTGAATTGAGCAATCAACCTTCCCTTAAGCCTAAAGCCTAGATTACCATAATGGAACTAATGGAAGTGGCTGTATCAGTTTACGTATGCACCTGCAGTGAGCTAAGGCTCAAGAGACAGCACCTTGCTGACTGCGATAGAACCAGAGAAAGCACAGATACACAACACCACTACTAGAGAAGGGCAACTTGGCTAGCTGGCTCTCTTTCCTGTTCTTAAACTGCTTATAAAAGGATGGACAGTCCCAAACATGGATTTATACGCTACTATGTGAACACCCGTGTGACTCCCTGGTTCACCACCTCCAATTCGTGGAATTTTCTAACCAAATTTATCTTCAAATCTTCCTCTTCTGTTTCCAATTTTACCCTTTTAAAATGG
Source organism: Cocos nucifera (assembly GCA_006176705.1). Taxonomy (NCBI): domain Eukaryota; kingdom Viridiplantae; phylum Streptophyta; class Magnoliopsida; order Arecales; family Arecaceae; genus Cocos; species Cocos nucifera. Next base: position 87,241 of record QRFJ01000297.1, read on the forward strand.
AGGAGAAAAATGCTATCATATTCCTTCTGTAACCTATCAAGAGAAAATTAAACTAAATGAATATCTAATCTTAGGACAATGCAAGCCCACTATATGGTGTGTCGAATCTTGATTGTTCACCCTCGTTTTACCAAGTGCATCATATGTAACGGAATAATCCCATCCATGTGGTCATATCCTACAGCATTCACACAAATAGAAGATTAGGGATAAAATGTGATTGCAATCATATACATATACCCCTTTTAGTTAGGCACATCGATTGTAATAGAATCATAGCATCAGTAAAATCAATCATGTGCATTTTAAGCGCCAATTGCTATTGCTCAAGTGTACATACACAGAACAAAATATTCCAAAACTATATTTTCTATAATACATACATTACATATATACATATACACACATACCATTCATTTTTGCTTTTTAACATATTTCCATGAAATATAGAATGAATATTAGAATAATGTTTTCACTCAGCTTTATTTGCAAGGACTTTCACCATCTTCATAGGCATGAAAACAATGGTGGCTGTACCATATAAGTATTGGATATAAATACAGCTCAATACGGATTTGGGACATGTCCATTATAGAAAAGAAATATCCTAAATTTTTATCATTAAAATTGGGTCTTGTTACTCCTGGTTTACTTTTGGATACACCCCAAATACTCCTAGGATATGTCCAAATACTTCTAGGATACCATGATGATAGTTCTAGGATACTTATCAATATGCTAGTGGGTTACTGGGCATGGGTCAAGTGGGTTTTGAACCTAAATTTGTCTCCAAACCAATAATTCAAAGTAACTTATTAGGTCACTTTTTTCTTTTTTTTTAATTTCTTTCTTCATTCTCATCTCTAACATGACTAAAGACAAAGCTTTGTTATACCAGTCAATACCAGTGCATACCAACTGCACCATACCATATCAATACGTGATAAGGGGGGTTTGCTAACTCTCAATATGCCAAGCTGGGTATTGTACTAGATATACCGACATTATAATAGGATGATATCGGTACAAGATCGGGTATCGTGATGGTGAACCTTGCTGGAGACCTATTTTTGTTACTTTCATTTTGGTATTTCCCATCCATGTGCATCATATGATGGGCAAGGTACATACAAAAGTTGGCGGGTTATGTCCTTGTCTCATTTTTTGAGATAATATAATATTTTCCGCATGTGATTTTATAAAAATGCAGCATTTTGTTTATGATGCTGCATTTTTTGGATAATAAATGTTTATCATATTGCTGGCTTGCTGCATTATTTTTTTTTTCTGTTTCCAACTTTTCTTTTTTTTTTTTTTTTTCTGTCACTAAATATTTTCCAACTTTTCTTTTTTTTTTTTAATCTTGTTGCTGAGTCACTAAATATTTACTGCTATCATTCTTTTTTTAATTAAGAGAACCTAGGAAAATAGGCTACACAATCGAGGATAGCCCTTCCCAGAATACCTCAAACCCCAAAAACCCAACGAAGGCGAGATTTTATTTCATATCATTTCAAACAACAACCAAAGACTTTATTAGCTTGGCAAGCTAACACTTTCACTACTGCTAATGTAATTATTCATATGCTTTGCTGCATAAAATCCCATTAGCTTGTTGCATTTGTTTTAGTTATGTTGCTACCTTGCTGCATTTATATTTTGAGAATAAAGAATGTTCGCAGCATTTGCATCTACTAACTTATACATACATAAACACATACATATATAGTTAGTACATTCATTTTCGTTACATTGTTAAATATTTATAAGTTTTTGTCTTGTGAATTATTTTAGATTTGTGATGTTGAATGTTATTAAATGGCATTTTATAATAAACCAATCATGGTGTTTGGATGTTTTGCAGCATATAATAAACATAATATTTATTTCTTGTTATATTTTGGCCATATCATATCCATTTTATTCAAGATTTATTATATGAACACGTCTGCATTGTGTCTATCCGTATTCCATATTCATATCCGTGCTTCCTAGGCAAAGACTATACCCAAAGGCATAGACATTAGGTTTTCATCGTACCATAGTTCTCAATCATTATGGTGTGTTGAACAAATTACATGTGGGTAAGTGTGGCAAACAATATACCAAGAAGAATTATCATCCTTCAAATCATCATGCATGATTTTATATATTAAATATTATCATAAATATCTTGCTTTAATATAGATGAATACAAGGAAAATTGGAATCACCTTTTGTTAATATTTTCTCAAATAAACTACGGGTGCAAATGAACTGAGCAGCTCACAAGCAACTCGAGCTCAACTCGGCTTGACTATTACCATGCTCAAATAGCTTGAATAATTTTTGAGTCAAGCTTGAATAGCAAAATACTTGATCTGAAGGCTTGCAAGCCTAGTCGAGTATATACATTTTTATAATATTATATTTTATTTATGATATTGAATATTTTTAATATATAATATTTATATTTTTTTAATCTGACCTAACTCCTACATTTTAATTATATTTTTTTAATTATGCGCAAGGCCATAATGCAAGCTCAAGTATGGCTCGATTGATATTCAAGTCGAGTTGATCTTAAGTATTGCTTTTTTTTATCAAGTTGAGTTCAAGCTTGGATATTGAGACTCAATTGATCTCGAGTCGAGTTTCGAATCTGAGTATTTTGAATTGAATCGAGCTCGAGCCTCTAGCTACTCGACTTGATTGGGCTTGATTACACCCCTAATACGGATGCTCACCATATTCATGAGCTTGAAGAACAATTCAATGACTACCATGCATTAGTCTCACATGTGAGGTGCACCTGCAATTGAATTGCACTTTGATGGCTGTGATCTTTTAATAAAAAGAGAGATAAAAAAAGACTATATCTTCAACAATGGAGAAAAGATTTCGTGTTTTAAAAATAATGTATATTTATAATACTGTATGTCTAGAAATTACCAATAATAAAAGATTCATTTTAATGAGAAAAAAAATTTGGATATATAAAAGGAAACTTACAGGAGTTGAAAAGGTCTTATTTCAAAATTCTAACCTTTCTAAGAACTTGAGCAAGATACAATTTATGGAAAGACATCAATGAAATAAGAGAATACTTTTTTTCCATGGGACATGGGGTTAGGGCACACGCAAGTCCTTTCCCATTATTTATTAGTAGATAGATATATGGCTGTAATTGGAGAAGAAATATTTGATGAATGATCTTGATTTTTTTTCTTATAGAGGATATGGATGGTGCACCTCACTACTGGAGAAGAGAAGCAGGACAAAAGAAATACATGATATCTTAAATGCATGGGAAGACAGATAGATCTCTTTTTTTCCTAAGAATGAAGGTTTCATACACGAAAGGATTTCCGGTATTTATTTCGATGCATGGAAAGACATGGAGATTTCTTTTTCCTGAGATGGAAGACTTCATCATGCAGAAGGATTTTTGGTGTTTATTTTAGGGCATGGAAAGATGTAGAGAGTTCTCTTTCTGAGAAGGAAGGCTTCATCATGCGAAGGGATTTCCAGTATTTAGTTTTGGGGCCCAGCTTCATCGGTCTTTGAGGCTAGCTGTGGCCTCAAAGATTTCCCATTATAGTACATGAGGGTGTAAGCATTAGTTTTTCTATCACATAGCAATCTGAATCATTATGATATGGCCAACCACTAGGACAATCTTTATAGGGATAACAAAGCACCAAAAATAATTGTTATGCTCTCACATCCAGCCAAGTTGTTCATACATAAGGGCTTCGACTTCTTAAAATCATGTAGAAAATCACATACAACCATCCAGCTAGCTTAACAAGCCCAAAGCATTTGAGAGATAGCATAGACAAGAAATGATATTTAGTGGGTGAGGATAAGGCTATCAGATCCAAGTAACTAACTAAATGTGCCAAACCCATCTCTAGTTCTCCAGCCCAGTTGGCCACAAAAGTCTTGTACTATGTTTAGACATCATGCATGTATGAACACAAATATGAACTTAGGCACTCCATATAAGGAGGGGGTGAACTAGGACAGGTGGAAGCCTGGACAAATTGATGTGGCACTAAGAAGCTCAAGATAGCAAACAAGAAAGGGAGATAAAATGAAAGGAAAACAAAGAAATCAAGAGAGAAAAAAACAGCCCACTTTAGGGTTTTCAATTTGTCATTCCAAGCTGCCTCTTCAATACAATAGGAGTACTTAAATAGACTCTCAAATAAGATGGAACTGAAATCACACCTAATAAAAGTGAAAATCATATCCCTCAATATAGAAATATGATAAAATCTCTAAAATAAGATGGAAACAAGATAAAATCTCTCTAAGATAGAAATAAGATTTTCTCTCAATAGGAAAACAAAATAAAATCTCTCTAAGATGGAAACAAGATAAAATTTTTCAAAAATCTCTCAATTATTCAAAATCTCATAATTCCTAAATTACAACGTCTCCGCCTAAAATAAGTGCGGAATTCCTGATTCTCATCATAAATACTAGAGTGAGCAGGACCAAACCTAGGTCCTTAGATCAACACAAAACAATTTACCAAGCCAGATGGTGACTCAGCTATTTATTGTCATGAAGATTAACTAATTTGTTACGCAATTTTGTATCATATATTATGACATTATAGTCTGTCTCATGCTTAACTTTCCTTTAGGTGGCTAAATATATAAATTCTTCAAATCAAAAAAAAAAAAAGCTTCCTTTATGAAATAATAGACCAACAACTGGAGAGCATAAATACATGTATGCATACATAAAGACTTAGATACTTGGTACCAGCTACATATTATGAATGAAGATCGAAAAAAAAACAAAAACAAAAACAAGAAATACTTGAGCATCAATCACTAAAATGGTCTATATTTGATAAAAAATGTGCTTTCTAACAGCCTGAGTTAACCCCAAATTTCAATAAGGATTTCAAATTAGTTGATTTGGATTACAACTTAGATGAAGCGGCTGAGGAATGCACTAGTATGAAAGACTAATTTGATACATGTAGAAGGGAAGAGGTGCAGAGGTAGATTGAAAATTGCATGATATAAAGTAGTAAGGAAGGACTTGATACTACTAAGTCTTTTAACAAACATGGCCCTAAATAGAGCAAAATGGAAGAAAAGAAATCTTGTAGCCATTCCCAACTAGATTAGGATTAAAGCTTAGTAGAGTTGAGCTGAGAATTTTAAATTAGTTTATTGCTATTCATGCTATGATGCCATGAATAGTGGAAGTGGAATTCTTTCCTTTCCTAAAGTCCTATAGGGAGGGCATTAAGTTGGTTATTAACCAACATTAGGGACCTTCATTTGAGTATTTGAGCCAATTGAGGAATGCATGGGGCAGATGCTGATTCATATAGGCTATAGATGGCCCTACAGTTTGGCACTAAGAAAAATTATGTCTTGTTTTCTTTTATGAACGGAACAAGGATTGAAGGCCAAATTCGGCCAACTATTCCCTCTTTATTCCTCTCTTATGTTGTTCCTCTTCTCTTTCTAGTCTTTCTTTTCCCTCTCCTTCCCCTTGTGCTTCTTACTACTTCATTTCAGACTTCTCCTTCTCCAGTGTTTTCAGCTTTACTTACATATTTCTACTGTTGCTACTCTTATCTACTAGTTCTCTACACAACAAAAATCTGCAATTTTCATCATTTCATGGATGTGCTATTTTATTTAACTTCATATATCATTTTTTTCTGCATAGCATGCACATTGTCCACATAATTTCATTAAACAGATCTGAAGTTTTTTTTACCAATCAACTTTCAGCTCTCACCATTCACCTGATCAGCTCTGAATTGATTTTCCCATGACTCATTCTTCTAAGTTTAAGAAAAACATAAAATAAAAATGTTTGACACATTTTTTAATGATCACAAAGATTTTTTGCCATGTTTTTATAACAGGAGAATGAAGTAATTTATACTCAAAACCTAGTATAATTCCATCCTTAGGGTTCACTTGGTTGCAGGTAATGTGGCATGGGAAAATAAATTCCATCTCAAATTACCATGTTTAGTATGAAAAGATGATAAGAGAGATGGTAAAATAAATTGTGGATCCCATGCTTATTTTATTGAGAGAGAAGATAAAACAAATACCACCAAGGGGTAGTACATTTTTTCCCATGCCAAATTGCCAAGTGAAGGTAATCTGAAATTGTCATCACATGGCAAAAATTTCCTCACTTATATTACATTAATATTATATTTATTTTATTTTAATATATTATATGAATATGTTGGTGTAGAATTTGGTTGACGCTAGAACGAGCTGGAGCTAGAAAAGGCGAGATCGCCACCGGGAACCTACAAGACAAGTCCTGACCAGAGTTGGGAGTGGCTTCGACAGGATCTTCTGACGATCAAGTCAGCTCTTCTGGCTAACAAAAAAGGAGCACTCAGTAAATTTTAACAGAGTTTTGAGCTTAGAGAGAAAACATATCTAGAGGATCCCTTATATAGGCGAGGCTTGTAACAAACTGATAGTGACAGACGTAACTGCCTGGTAGTGGGCTGTTCGGAACCACGTGGAGTTTGTTACGGAGGGTGTGGTGTCTATTATCGTGACGTGCCAGTCTGTTGCAAATTAATAATCGAAGTTCGGATGGAACAGCTACAGTCAGTGAAGAACTTCATATCACAATAATTCAGGAGAAGTTCAGACTTCTCCAAGGTCGTCTGTATGTTGACTGATATTCGTTGTATTAGAAGTTGAACTTGTGTAGATGCCAAGGTCCTTTAGCGACTGGAAAGAGTTCGACTGGAAGGAGCTTGCCTAACGACTGGAAGGAGTTCGACTGGATGGAGATCGACTGGAAGGAGCTTGCCTAACAACTGGAAGGAGTTCGAAGGAGTTCGACTGAATGGAGATCGACTGGAAGGAGCTTGCCTGGCGACTGGAAGGTTCGAAGGAGTTCGACTGAATGGAGATCGACTGGAAGGAGCTTGCCTGGCGACTGGAAAGAGTTCAAATGAATGGAAATCGACTGGAAGGAGCTTGTGTGGTGACTGAAAGGTTCGAAGGAGTTCGTCCAGATGGAGTCCAATTAGCCACTGGAAGGAGTTCGACTAGATCAGGAGTTGGCTAGTAGCTGTGATAAGCGGCCTCAACCACAACACTTTGGCGACCCTCAACTATCCCTTCTGAAATTCAGATACCTTTAGGATCATCTGCAAACGGATAACTGTTCTGGTTTAAAGGTTGAGGATGGTGGATTCACTAATTTAGGATAGCAGCCAGGCTTTTTGGGGAGAAGTTTGGACTTAATCTAATGACGAAGTCCTTTTGTTAACTCTGGCTTGCATATTCGAGATTCTAGATATAAGAGTGCTAAGATTTGCCACTTTCAGTAAAACATAGAAGTTCATCTGGGGGAAGCTCTGCCAGTCTGATATCCTTATATGAGACCCGGCTGCAATGGCGAGACTTGGCTTGGAGAGGATCCGATTGAGGAGTTCGGTCAGCTTCTAGGTTGGCTAGGCTAAACTACCCAGTGGACGAATATCTAAGACTTCAACTGCATAGGCGACTGCTTTCATTGTTCAAGTTCGTCCAAAAGAAATTCGACTGGAACTAACTGCTTATAGCAGAGGAATTTGACTGCCTTTACAATTTGTCATCAAACAAAATTAGACTGATTGGGTTCTAATATTCAAGCCTTACCGTCAAATGGAAAGTAATCGCTTTTACTATTCAAGCTCGTCTGAATGAGGTCCGCAACATTTTGCCAGCTCTGGATCTAATCCATGCGGTCAGAGAAGATCAGCCGACAGATTGAAGGTCGGCCATTTTGGAATTAACTGGAGCAATAATTTATACTGGTTAAAGTTCAGTCACGGTCGTCACCACCGGACAGGGTCATCTTAAGATTAGACAACTTGCTGAACTTCGACAGGAGCAAGTTTATCTCCAACAATAGTCCCCCTACTCCCGAGTTTGAAGTTCAAAGGGAGTAAAGAAAATTTGACTGCCGAAGTCTTTTTTCTGCTTCCTGCGCCTGTTGGATGGAAAATTTTGGCATTATCTGCACTGGCGCTGAACCTTCTTCAATCCGAGGTGATCCGAAAAGATAATTTTTGGAAACTTCCGCCGAAGCTCTGCCCAATGTACGGCGCAATTAAAGTTCCGTCGGTCGTCTGTCCCCCACCATGATGAGTGGGACAAGTGTCAAACGAAGATCGGCCGGAGAAGACTTGCAATCATAACCGCCTCAGGCTCTTCAAGATATTTAAGTTCGCCTTCCTCCTCCAAAACCTTATTTCGCCTAAGTTCTTCTTCCTCCAGTTTTCACCATCTTCCCGTTCAAGAGAATCCTAATTTCTTCCTCCGTCTCCTCCATTTGCAGGTGTTTTCCCGCTCGATTTCCATCATGACAGTTGTCTCGTTGCTCTTTCCGACCAATCTAGATTAGTTTCAAAATCCTTCTTTCGATCATTTCAGTGTTTTTCACATCCTGTCTTTTTGACTTCTTCAAAGAGATTTTGCACCTTATTTTTCTTGATTTTCGAAGTCTTTTTCTAAGTTTAGTTTTGATCCATATGTCCGCCGAAGAATCCTGATCAACTTGTTCTGCGAGTTCGGCTCATTTGATCCTGATGGATCCTACTCGTAAGAAAGCCGAGCCTGTAGAAGTACCTCGTCCACCTTTCCTCCCTGACACCATCTTTTTCAAGCTTCATCACGAAGACCTTTCTCTAATGAGGATCCAATACGGGATCCCTTCCAAGTGCGAACTCAAACTTCTCGGGCCTAGCAACCAAGCCTGTTCCCCTCCCCCAGGTCATTTTTGCCTATATATTGAGGCTCTTCGTGCCATACTTCAGCTACTGAATTTTTCTTTCATAGTAGCCCTTTTTAGGTTCTTGAGCATCTCCTTTGCCTCCATGGTGCTGAACTCGTTTAGATTCATCATAAGGTTCCTTTTCTTGTGATGATGGCCAATGTCCGACCTCCTATTTCTTTGTTCCGTAACTTCTTTACTTTCAAACATCATCCTACTGTCAAAGATTGGTGGTATGTCTTCCCCCAGTTCGGCAAGAAGAAATTGCTTAAGTGCGCTCCTTCCATTCATAACTAGAAAAAAATTCTCATTTGTCTCGTGCCCCTTAGAATTAGGGCTTCCTCCTTAGGGGGGATATGAAGGATTCGGTCCGCCGAGCTCTCGGGCTAAAGAAAGAAGATCGAGACTCAGCCAACAAGCTAAAGGACTATCGAGCTCCTCCGATATCCGGTCTGCTAGATGATCAGATCTTGTTTAACCTCGATCTTAGTCCCCTTGATCCGATAGATAGTTTTCGAGTCTTGTCAATTATGCCTTATTATTTCTTCTTACCTTAATTCTTTCTATCGCAGAAATGACTCCGGAGGAGCAAAATCGCCTGTCTAAGAAAATCAAGTCCCTCAAGAGGAAGGGTGGTTTCGTAGGGGAATCATCGAAGAGAGCTCATGTTGAAGAGACAAGCTCGGCTATGCCGATCCAGGCCGTACCTATCCCAGAAACTGTCACGACTGCGCCAACCCCAACCTTGCCCGACAAAGTTGTTGCCCCTACGCCTTCTGAGTAGGAGGAAGTTGTTGAGAAGAAGAAGAAAGCCATTGGTAAGAAGGTCAGGAGGAAGGTCGGACACTCTGTCGGCGAGAGCTCCGGCCCAAAGCAAAATTCTCTGGATGATCGAGAGGTTGTTCATTCTCTAATGGAGGGCAACATCCTTCCGCATATTGTCAACAAGATGGTTCAGACCGAGAATGCGGAGAGGTTCGATGAGTTATTTGCTGCTTACCTCGAGGTAATTAATCTTTCCCGATCTTGATTGAATGTCGAATATACCTTGAGGTTCTAACTTGATTTTTGTTCTATAGTTAGGGCACCATTTATATGCCCATTCGAAGGTAGCAAATCTCTATCAGGCCGAGGCTTCCAAAGCTCTGCAAGAGGCCCAGGCGGAGATTGAGAATGTTCGGGCCGAGGTCGACCGCTTGAAGGTGGCCTCAAAAATTCAGACTGCAGAAGTCGAGTGCCTTCGAGAGGTGCTGTGGAGGGAAGAAGAGTCTGCCGGATTGAAGGCGGCCTTGACTCTTTCGAAGGACAAGAGGAAGAAGGTTGAAAAAGAGGTTGGCGCTGAGAGGGAATGGGCCGTTGAGGCCTTCAAGTCCTCCAAAGCTATAGAGAACATCAAGATTACCTTCGCCAGGGAAGCCTTTTTGGAGGGATTTGTCGCGAAGAACTTTTCGGATGTGGATCTTGACCTTTTAACAGAAGAACCTAATGATGAAGCGGGTCCCTCCAATGTTGGTGCCGCCTCTCCTGCTGCCGAATCTATCCTCAAGACCTCTGAACTTGCTGCTGCAGCACCCGAACCTGCTCTGGAGCCCGAGGTCGCAGAGAATGCACCGACCTCGTCTGCTATCGTGCCTCCCGAGATCGAAAACTTTTGATAGTTGTACCCTTTTTTTTTCCTTCCGATGTACATGAAACATTTTAAGCAATGAAAGTCTATTTTTTCTCTTTGTACTTATGCTGCAGTGTATGTCGTTCAGAATCCTCCTAGTAATCAAAGCCATGACCCATAGTCTCTGGCCAAGGCTGAGCCACTACCTCAGGGCGTCCCTATGAAGTTCGTGATTAGAAACTTAAAAAAAAAGTTCATCATTTAAAAAAGAAATTGAAAAAGATAGAAAATAAGCTTCAAAAATCAAGGAAAGATTATTTAGAGTTGACGATCGAGATTACTCGCTTACGCCAAGCGCACAAGAAGGAATCCATGGATTACATTAGAAAGAAAAGAAATTTTGAAGTTGAGCTTAAAGAGATTAAGAAGCACGCCAGTGATAAGTCTTGGACAATGACCTCGAAAGTCAGTTCCTTTGAAGTCGAGCTCAACGCAGCAAAAGAGAAAATTAAGCTATTGGAAGGGTGCTTGTCATGGTCTTCCGATAAGGCGGAATATTGTTGGGATTGGTCGAAAAAGTTCTCCGACCTTCAGAAGCAGCTTTATGACGCTGAGAGAGCGTATAATGATTATAAGTTCGGTTGGATGGAGAAAATTTTTCAGCTTGAATAGAGGCTTAGAGTCACCGATAGTGAGGTGATCCATCTCCAAAAGCAATTAGCCGACAATCAACAATCTAGTGTGGGCAAAGAATCAAAGCAAATAGCCTCCTTAAGGAGGACCTTAAGTGATCTCTCTGAGTCATATGGAAAGGAGAAGGCCGAAGTTCAACAGCTGAGGATCCAACCTACGAGCAGAAGGCCATTAAAGATGCGGAAGCCAAATCAGCAATTTTGAGGAAGAGGTTGCGCAAGTCGGAAGATGATTGCCAAAGGGCTAATAAATCATTTCGCAAGAGCTTGTTGAAGAGGAAAAAGCTCGAAGAAGTTGTCAGCCTAAAGCAATCCTTGGTGATGGCAGGGGTCAGTAATCTAAAATCCGAGAAATCTGGTCCTTCCTAGGACTTCATCTATTCTACTTTTTTGTACACGATCTTGCAGATCTTTATTTTGTAATGAACTTCGACTTTAATGGAATGATGTTTTCTTCAATTGTCTTTTTGTCCTGCATGGATTTGATGTCTGTTCATTTCTCCATTTTCTTCACTTCATCTTTTAACAAAATGGCCATTAAAAAATACCTTCCTCCTATCTCAGATAATCGAAGGTCTTCATCCACGTTAGGACGAGGTTCTCCACTTGTTCCTAACATGGTTAACATTTATCCTTGTCAGGACGAGATCTTCCTCCTATTCCTGACAAGGTCGCTAGGGTACAAAAGAAGTGTTGAGAGGGCATCTCCGCTTTTCCTCCTATCTTAGATAACAGGAGGTCTTGATTCACATTAGGATGAGATTCTCCTCCTTTTCCTAACATGGTTAGCATTTATCCTTAACAGGATGAGATCCTCCTATTCCTAACAAGATTGCTTGAGCACAAAAGGGCCATTGAAAAGGCCTCTCTCCTTTTTTTCCTATCTTAAATAATCGAAGGTCTTCATCCACGTTAGGATGAAGCCATCCTCCTGTTCCTAACGTGGTTAGCATTTATCCTTGTCAGAACGAGGTCCTCCTGTTCCTGACAAGATCGCTGGGGCACAAAAGGACCATTGAGAGGACCTCTTTCCTTTTCCTTCTGTCTTAGATAACTGGAGGTCTTCATCCACGTTAGGATAAGATTTTTCTCCCATTTCTAACGTAGTTAGTATTTATCCTTATCAGGATGAGATCCTCCTCCTGTTCCTGATAAGGTCGCTGGGGCACAAAAGGACCGTTAAGAGAGCATCTCCCCTTTTTTTCCTATCTTAAATAACCGGAGGTCTTCCACGTTAGGACGAGGATCTTCTATTCCTAACATGGTTAGCATTTATCCTTGTCAGGACGAGGTCCTCCTGTTCCTGACAAGGATACTAGGACACAAAAGAATGGTTAAGAGGACCTCTCCCCTTTTTCTCCTATCTTAGATAATTGAAGGTCTTCATCCACGTTAGGATGAGGTTCTCCTCATGTTCTTAACATGGCTAGCATTTATTCTTGTCAGGACGAGGTCGTCCTCCTGTTTCTGACAAGATTGCTGGGACACAAAAAGATCGTTGAGAGGGCCTCTCCTCTTTTCCTCCTATCTTAGATAACCGGAGGTCTTCATCCACGTTAAGACGAGGTTCTCCTCCTATTCCTAACGTGATTAGCAATTATCCTTATTAGGACGAGGTCATCCTCCTATTCCTAACGAGATCGCTGGGGCACAAAAGAACCGTTGAAAGGGCCTCTCTTCCTTTTCCTCCTATCTTAGATAACCGAAGGTCTTCATCCACGTTAGGATGAGATTCTCCTCCTGTTTCTAATGTGGTTAGCATTTATCCTTGTCAAGACAAGATCCTCCTGTTCCTGACAAAATCGCTGGGGCATAAAAGGACCGTTGAGAAGGTCTCTCCTCTTTTCCTTTTGTCTTAGATAACCGAAGGTCTTCTTCTATGTTAGAACGAGGTTTTTCTCCTGTTCCTAACGTGGTTAGCATTTACCCTTATCAAAACGAGGTCCTTCTGTTCCTGACAAGGTCACTGGGGCACAAAAGGACCGTTGAGAAGATCTCTTTCCTTTTCCTCCTGTCTTAGATAATCGAAGATCTTCATCCACGTTAGGACGAGATTCTCCTCCTGTTTCTAACATAGTTAGCTTTGTCTGATGAAGTTCGGGAGATAATTTTCTGTCATCATAACTTTACACGAAGGACGAAGATATTAAGGTAAAAAAAATTTATTGAAATGAAGTTATTAATGGTACATTCGCAAGTTTTTCGAGTTTCATGGATGTGGGAGATCAACCCCTTCAGGTAATAAGTTTCAGATCAGACGATCTCCTTAATTTTATAAGGGCCTTCCTAATTCGGGATGGACTTCCCTTGGTTCTGAGGTTGTGAGATAGCTGCTCGTCGAAGTACCAGGTCCCCTACTTTGAATGCTTTGCTTCTAACTCTGGAATTGTAATAACGGGCTACTTTTTGCTTGTAGGCAGTCATCCGAACTCGAGCCTCTTCTTATTTTTCCTTTAACAAGTCGAGGTTAGCCCTGAGATCCTGCGAGTTGCGCTGTTCATTGAATGCCACGACTCGTGCTAACGGAAATTTAAGCTCTATCAGAATGACTGCTTTTGTTTCGAAAGCCAGGACAAATGAAGTCTCTCCAGTTGGCAACCTGTGTAGTTCGATATGCCCAGAGTACATGATAGAGTTCGTCTACCCAAGTTTCTTTCACTCTTTCAAGTCTTACTTTTATACCCTATAACAGGATCCTGTTAGTAACCTCAGCTTCGCCGTTTGCCTGTGGATGAGCTACTGATGTAAAGTTGTGGGATATATTCAAATCTTCACAGAATTTGGCAAATTTTGTTCCTGCAAACTGGCGTTCATTATCTGTTATAAGAGTCCGAGGTAGGTCGAATCTGCAGACTATAGACTTCCAGATAAAGTCCTGCACTTTAGCTTCCGTGATTTTTACCAGAGGTTCGGTTTCGATCCATTTAGTAAAATAATCTATTGCCATCATGAGGAACTTCTACTGTCCGGATGCCATAGGAAAGAGCTCGAGTATGTCCATCCCCCATTGTGCAAATAGCCATGAGACGCTCAGAGGTGTAAGCTTAGAGACTATTTGTCTTTGAATATTTGCATTTCTTTAACATCAGATGCATAGTCGGCCAATAGTAACCCTGTTGAAATAGTTTATGAGATAAAAATCTGATCCCTGAATGACTTCCGCATATCCCTTCATGCACTTCCCATAGAGCAAAGTCTACCTCAGATAGTCGGAGACATTTTAAGAGTAGCAAAGAGTACGACCTTTTATATAGTTTGTTCTCATATAGAACATATCGAGAGGTATGACTTCTCAGTTTCTGAGCTTCTTTTGGATCTTGAGGAAGGACACCATCTTTAAGATAAGCAACAAATAGGTCGGTCCAGCTGGGCTCATAATCGACCTGCATTACAATCTGAGGTTCTTCCAAACTCGGACACTTCAGAACTTTAAAGAAAACTTCTCTACGTAGTTCATTTGGAGCTAGTGTGGCTAACTTGGAAAAAAGGTCGACCTTGGTATTTTCTGCTCTTGGGATCTGTTGAATATTAAAACTATTGAAAGCCTAGGTCAGACTCCTCACATTTTCCAGATATTTCATCATGCTTTCCTCCCGAGCTTCGTAATTACCGCTAACTTGTCCTACTATCAACTGGAAGTCACTGTAAGCTTGGAGCCGATCTGCCTCCAGTTCTCTGGCTATCTTCAACCCCATAATTAGAGCCTCATATTCTACCCCATTATTTGTTGCAGGGAATTCGAAACGTAGCGCATATTCGGCAATGGTTTCCTCTAGGTTAACTAGAATCAAACATGCGCCTGCACCAGATGCCTTGGATGAACCATCCACATACGAAACCCAAAAGCCTTCAGGGAGATCTATTCTTTCTTCAGGAGAGTTCAGCCGCAGCCATGGAACATTAGCTTCATTTTGCTCAAGTTCGGCTTCATCCGGAATAGTGCATTCTACTATAAAATCTGCCAATATTTGAGCTTTGATTGATGATCGAGGTTGGAAATTGATGTCAAACTCTATAATAAGCTCAACTGCCCATTTTGCTATTCTTCTAGAGATATCTGTTTGATAAAGAACTGTCTTAATTGGTTGATCAGCGAAAAACGTTATAGTATGCCCATGGAAATAAGATCGGAGCCTTCAGACTGCAATCAATAGAGCATAAGTTAGTTTTTCTAACTTGGTGTACCTGATTTCTGCATCCCTCAGAACTCGGCTTATATGGTAGATCGGCCTCTGCACTTTCATCTCTTTCTTGACTAAAACTACCGCAAGGGCTGCTGGAGAGACCGCCAAGTATAAAAATAATTCTTCTTCAGTTCAAGTTTGGCCAATAAGGGAGGTAAGCCAAGATAACTCTTTAGTTCTTCAAATGCTTGTTGATACTCGGAGGTCCAGCAGAAATTCTTTGGTTGTTTGAGGACTTAGAAGAAGGATATACACCGCTCGACCGACTTTAAAATAAAGCGATTCAAAGCTACTACCTTCTCTGTTAGGCGCTGAACTTCTTTTATTGACTTCGGAACAGTCATCTCCTGGATGGCTCAAATCTTCTCTGAATTTGCTTCAATTCCACACCTCGACATCATGAACCCCAAAAACTTCCCCGAAGTTACTTCGAAGGCACATTTGGTTGGATTCAACTTCATCTTGTACTTTCAGAGTGCATTAAATGTCTCTTCAAGATCAGCGATATGATTTGATGAAAATCGGCTTTTGACAAGCATGTCATCCACATAGACCTTCATGTTGCGGTCGATCTGCTCCTTGAAGATTTTATTCATAAGGTAGGTCGCTCCTACATTTTAAGTCCGAAGGACATGACCCTGTAACAATAGAGATCACGATCAGTAATAAAAGTAGTTTTCTCCTCATCTTCTGGTGCCATCCGGATTTGGTTATAGTCGGAGAAGGCATCCATGAAAGTGAGAAGCTCATGGCCCGAAATTGCATCCACCAGTTGATCAATTCTTGACAAGGGATAGCTCTCTTTTAGGCAGGCCTTGTTCAACTTCTTAAAGTCTATACACATTCTCCATTTGTCGTTTGCCTTCTTGACGAGGACTACATTGGAGATCTAGTTCGGATAAGAGACTTCTCGGATGAATTCAGCCTTAGGAGTTTATCAACTTCTTCCATAATTGCCTTTGCCTTTCCGAAGCATAGCCGTGCATTTTTTCCTTTACTTACTAATGTTTGGGATCAACAACCAAACGATGTTCCCTGACTTCAACATCAATTCCGAGCATAACCGCAAGAATCCAAGCAAAAACATCTACATTTCTCTGCAAAAGGCGACGAGTTGCTTTCTAACTTCTTCTCTTAAGTTGGAGTTGATCTGCACAATATGTTCTTCGTTCCCATCATTTAAAGGAATTGATACAAGATCTTTCATAGGTTCCCCCCATTCTTTAATAAGGTCATCACGAATGTCAAGCCCATCTACTGGACAAGGATCTGGTTGTCCGCTCCCTTATAAGGCAATCGAATAGCAATGTCTCGCCAGGGCTTGATCTTCTTTGACTTCTCCAATCCCATAGCTTGTTGGGAACTTCATTTTCAGATAATAAATTGACACCACTGTCCGAAGAGCATTCAAACCAGGTCGATCGAGAATTGCGTTGTAAGTAGATGAGACCTTCACCACCAAAAAATCAACCTATGCCTTGGACTATCTCGGGTATCATCCTGCAACCACTGTTAATGTTATTATCCCTTCGACTGGCACAGTATCGCCAATGAAGCCTACTAATGGAAAGTTCATTGGTCCTAATCGATTATTAAATAAGCACATTTTGAAGAAAGCATCATAAAACAACACATCAGCAGAGCTTCCATTATCAATAAGAATACGTCGTACATCATAGTCTGCAATATTTAAAGAAACTATAATCGCGTCGTTATGTGGAAATTGAACCCCTTGTGCATATTCTCCAGTGAAAGCAATGGGTTTTTCAATCCGCTACCTCTTAACCGGCTCTGCCAATCCACTGGTCTCTCCCCGCCAAAGTCCCCCAAAAATAGTATTCATGATCTCGAGAGGTGGCCAATCTCCTTGCTGTTCCTCCCTCCTTGGTGGCTCTAGCTGCGTCAGTGCTCTCGGCCGATCTTCCCTTTCTTCAGACCAACATCGAAGAAATCAATCAAACCAGCCTTGCCTGATGAGCTCCTCGATCTCATCTTGGAGCTAAATGCATTTTTCAGTATCGTGACCGTGGTCACGATGGTAAAGGCAGTACTTATTAGGATTGTGCTTGCTAGGATGAGTGCGCATCCTCTCCGACCTCGGCAGCTGCTCCTTGATTGCCATCAGCACTTGAGTCTTTAGAGCATTGAGGTAAGTGTAGTTGTGGAACCTTTTGGAAGGAGAGTTCCGCCGTGCCCTTCGATCAGGGCTTCTTTGTCGATGAGCTCAGGAAGGAGTCCAAGCTCGTTTGCGCTCAGGAGGAGTTCTAGAGCGCGGCCAAGCTTCACTTGGCTTTTTTTCAACTGCGGGCTTACTGAATTCGCCCGCTTGCCACTCTCCCACGGTCTCATCATCTTTCAGCTTGAAGGCCTCCTCAGCTCAGGTGTAACCTTCAGCTCGTACCAGCATATTAGCAAAATCCCTGGATACTTCTTCTCCAGGGAGAACAGAAGATCGTTCTTTTGAAGACCGTCTTTTAATGCGACCATAACAACAGATTGGTCCAGGTTCCGAACTTCTAGTGCAACAGCATTGAAGCGGCTAACGTAAGCTCGGATGGACTCTCCTTCCTTCTGCTTGATGTTGATGAGGGAGTCCGAGCCTCGTCTTGAACGTCGGCTACTTACGAAATGATCCACAAACTGATGGCTCATTTCGTCGAAAGAGGAGATCGTACTTGGCCTACCAGTTTTTTGCAGCCTTCTTCAGAGTAGACAGGAAAACTCGGCACAAAATGGCGTCTGATGCACCATACAGTAGCATCATGGTCCAGAAAATCTCAAGATGGTCGATCGGATCAATGGTCCTGTTATAGCTCTCGAATTGAGAAAACTTGAAGTTCGATGGAACAGATTTCCGCATGATTCGCTGGAAGAAATAAGGGTCAGTGCAGATATCGTCGCCGTGGGTGGGAGGAGTATGGCGAAGTTTCTCAATCCGCCAATTCATTTTCTGGAACCTCCAATCTAGAAGATCCTCTCGGTCATGGATCTTAAGGGTCTTCTGGTAGGACGGAGGAAGGGATCCTCCGGGGGTGGAGTTGTGGTCAGAACAAGAGCTCTCCGCCCTTTGTTTCCCCTTTCCAGGGGTCACCGGACGACTAGCCCAGGTGGGCCATCCGAGTGCCGAATCCTGGTATTCCGGTGAGGTTCTCTCAAGCTGAACTGGGATCGGGGGCTGCTGCATGGCCTGCATCGCTTCTATAAGGCCTTTGATCTGTTGGATCAGCAGGCTGAACAGCTCCACGTCCATCACTACTGTCGGTGGAGGAGCCTGGAGTGCCAGAGATGAAGTCAAAGCAGGCAGATCTGGATGAGATCTGGCTGCAGAAGCTGTAGATCGCCTGGTTGATGCATTCTTAGGTGGCATCTTGTAGGGCTAATTGGAGAAGAAGAAAAGGCTAAATCAGAGAAGGAATTCCGCTGAGTGCTCCTTTAAGAACAAGAGATTTACTGACCCTTCCTCTAGCGCCAATTCTGTTGGTGCAGAATTTGGTTGACGCCAGAATAAGCTGGAGCTGGAGAAGATGAGGTCACCGCCAAAGACTTGCAAGACAAGTCCTGACCAGAGTTGGGGGTGGCTTCGGTAGGATCCTCCAACGATCAAGTCAGCTCTTCTGGCCAACAGAAAAGGAGCACTCAGTAAATTTTAACAGAGTTTTCAGCTTAGAAAGAAAACATATCTGGAGGATCCCTTACATAGGCGGAGCTTGTAACAAACTGATGGTGACAGTCGTAACTGCCTAGTAGTGGGCTGTTCGGAGCCACGTGGAGTTTGTTACGGAAGATGTGGTGTCCGTTGTCGTGACATGCCAATCTGTTGGGAATTAATAGTCGAAGTTCGGATAGAATAGCTACAATCAGTGAAGAACTTCACATCACAGCAATTCAGGAGAAGTTCAGACTTCTCCAAGGTCATCTGCATGTTGACTGATATTCGCTGTACTGGGAGTTGAACTTGTGTAGATGCCAAGGTCCTTCTGGCGATTGGAAGAAGTTCGAAGGAGTTTGAATGAATGGAGATTGATTGGAAGGAGCTTGCCTGACGACTGGAAGGAGTTCGAATGGATGGAGATCAACTGGAAGGAGCTTGTCTCATGACTGGAAGGTTCGAAGGAGTTCGTCCAGGCGGAGTCCAATTGGCCACTAGGAGTTTGGCTGGATCAGGAGTTGGCTAGTAGCTGTGATAAGCGGCCTGAACCACAACACTCTAGCGAGCCTCGACTGTCCCTTCTGAAATTCGGCTATCTTTAGGATCGTCTGCAAATGGATAAATGTTCTGGTTTGAAGGTTGAGGACAGTGGATTCACTAATTTAGGATAGTGGCCAGGCTTTTTAGGAAGAAATTTGGATTTAATCTGATGCTAAAGTCTTTTTGCTAACTCTGGCTTGCATATTCGAGATTCTAGATATAAGAGTGCCAAGATCTGTCACTTTCAGTAAGACATAGAAGTTCGTCCAGGGAAGCTCTGCCAGTCTAATATCCTTGATATGAGACCTGGCTGCAATGGTGAGACTTGGCTTGGAGAGGATCCGATTGAGGAGTTCGGTTAGCTTCCAAGTTGGCTAGGCTGGACTATCCAGTGGACGAATATCTAGGACTTCAACTGCTTAGGTGACTGCTTTCACTGTTCAAGTTCGTCCAAAAGAAGTTCGGCTGGAACTAACTACTTATAGCAGAGGAATTCGGCTGCCTTCACAATTTATCACAGAACAAAGTTAGATTGATTAAGTTCTGATACTCAAGCCTTACCATCAGATGGGAAGTAATCGCTTTTACTATTCAAGCTCGTCCAAGTGAGGTCCGCAACGCTTTGCCAGTTCTAGATCTAATCCATGCGATCAGAGAATATCAGCCAACAGATTGAAGGCCGGCCATTTTGGAATTAATCGGAGCAATAATTTATACTGGTTAAAGTTCGGTCATGATCGTCACCACCGCATGGGGTCACCCTGAGATTAGACAACTTGCTGAACTTCGACAGGAGCGGATTTATCTCCAATAGAATATATTATAAATATATCAATATTTCATATCAGTACATTAAGTTAATATATTTTATATTAATATTTATTAAAAATATTAATATTAATATATATGATTAAAGATGTTATTTATATTAATATATTATATATTTATAATATATAATTAATACTTAAAATTATAATTTTTTTTAATTATTAATAAATCTAACATGAGATTTATCAATAATTAATATATTTATTAATACAAGAAAACATACTAAAATTTATTTATAATAAGAATATATTCTATAATATATGTATAATTAATTTAAAATTAATTATTAACTAATTTAAATATATTTTAATATTTGGAATGCCCCATTTTATACCACTTAAGTGAGCCATAAATGGCCAATAAATAGACTAAACAAAAAATTATCATTATTTGAATTGTTTATTCAAAGGTATTTTTGGAAACTTCACAACATTCTGATATAAGATTACCTCCAACCATAGTAATATTTTTTTCTGGTGTCATTTTCTGGAGTAATTTTTTCACCAACCAAATGGCTAAAATTTATTTTCCCTACAATCATTTTCCTAGATAAATGATTCCTAGGACTTTTTAGATTATCCCATAATCTAACATACCCCAACCAAATGAACTCTTAGGTTTATCTATATGCCTACTTAGCCATCCAAGCGGTCCTGCATCAACCTGAAAACTGAGGTGCTAATTGGTCAAGGGCAAACCATAGCCCAGGCAAAATCCAATCTACCGAGACCCCTAAAATCTGATGATCTGTTTGTCAATGATTGAGGTCCATTTTTTTAGATGTTCTTGAAATAAATAAGAAAGATGACAAGCAGTAAATATTTCTCTTCATCCGTAAGAGGCATTACAAATGTCAACCCACAATAAGTTACCATGTTCACACAAACATGAACTTTCTTATCCAATTCCTCATCTTCCTTCATTTTGACCACTTCTAACTCACATCCCTCTGGACTAATTACATTACTTAGCTGTATAATGAGAATTACCTTGATATCTGAAAATTTTAATGATGATATTGTCCCATCATGTAATTTAGACTAACCTTACTTTGAATACCAACCAAAGGCATAAACCTAATATTTTATGGCTTTACTGATTGAATTGAAGAGGAAGCACCGCTTCCAATCTAAGTGGCTGCTTGATGTATTAAGAAAATCAAGCCTTACTAACAGTGGCTGCTTAACTTTCAAATAGCTGAGAGAACTAACTAGAGCCCCTCATCCACAACCTCAAAGTGGTTGTTTCTCATGAAATTAAAAAAAGTTTTACTTTGAGCATTAAATACTAAATAATCAACTTTGCCGATTTGATAAGGACCAATAATTTCATTTGAACTTCTCCATGCACTACTCCCTCAGCAATGCCACCTTGCAGAAGAGCAACTAGGTAAACCATCATATCCTTGTACATCACAAGAAAATTTTCTATCACAATTTCCTTCCACTTTCAAATCATGTGCATGGATGCCTTTGCCTCCTCATACAACAAACTATACTTCACATTGTGATGACCAGAATTAGAGTATGCTCTTTTTCTGTAAAATAGAATTAATTACATTAAAAGGATGCTAGGTCATCTCTAAAGAGCTTGACTGCTCCCAATGCTTCTCGATTGGCTCAAATTTTTGCTGAAGTTGGGTTTAAAGGATTTCAACACATCAACTGTCTATCCAAGACTTGCCTACTTCCCACTTAGCATAAAAAATTAAGCTCAAACACAGCATCATAGCAAGCAATATGTTATGAAACACAGTTTTCTTTCTTTCTTTTTTCATTTTTCCTTTTGTTGCTCAATTTAGATAAGTAATTACAGGCACTATTCTGCAACATCTAGCTCTAGCAAATTTTTGACAGACTATATTAGTAAAGATGCGGTCCAGTATCCCAGATCTCGAATAAACAATACCCTGCTTGCCACAATGTTTGTGGTTAAGCCTGTTTGTCATGCTTTCCTTCAAAGCTCTTCTTGTAGTAAAAAAAAAACAAAAAAACAAAAAACACACACACACTTTACAATTTTTGCTCTCAAACAAATGACTAAGAAGTAAAGATCAAGTGTACTTATCATCCACTTTGAAAGATTACAAATAGATAGCATCCCATGCCCTAAACAAATTACATGCATCTTACATGTCCAATGCAAGCGAACTTAGGGAGAATTTGGATCTAAAAAAAAATCATGACATCATGTCATTTTACATAAAGGGCATCCTAGTGTACAAGACTTCTGCTGTTGTGGAGTTTGGAAAGGGTCAGATGAATGCAGCCTTACCCCAGCATGCAGAGAGGTGGATTCCATGTTTCAAGCCCATGACAGCTAGGCTGTAATGGAGCAACTTTACCTTGGCACCAAGGCCCACCCTCATCATGTGATCTTACATGTTTCCTAAAATCGCATGCCATAGTTTTGTACCACTATAAATTTGGTTGCATGGTAATTTCATAAAACTCATATGATGAAATTCAAATTTCTATTAGGAGCAGAGATTTCCAAATTCACATCATTTAAATTTTCTCTTTTTCAATGTTTTCATTTTAACAACCAAACATCTCCTAAAAAATAATCTCAATTTTCAAAATTCAAAAGTTTTAAATCTAGGAAAAGTGTAAGTGACCATTCTGAAATTGAAAACAATAAATATTAAACATGACTAACTAGAACAAGAACATATAACCTCTGGACTTATTCTCACCTCCCAACTGATTGTTCCTCCCCTTCTCTTGGAGTTCATAGATGAAATCCACAATCCTCTTCTGCTCCACGGCGCTAAAAACTCCAGTGTGCAGCTCCAGACCATCAAGAATATTAACAATCTTCCCTTTCACCCTCTCCAGGCATATGAAATCCTTCTCCCTCCCCACGTTCCTGAACCGTATCAGCTCCCTCTGCTCCCTTGACAGCTCCGGCTTCTTCTTCCCTTCCTCCTCCTCCCCCTTCCCTCGCTCAACCTCCCCTTCCTCCTCCCCCGCCCCCGCCTCCAAACTCCTCCTGCTCGCCTCCTCTTCCTCCTCCTCCAGCTCGTCCTCCTGCGCCATGTCCGCCCACGACATCCGCACCTTGGGAGACTCCGGCGGCGGCTCCGAGTCCCACGCCGTCGTCCGGATTCGATCCGAGCAATCCGAAGACTCCGGCGGCACGGGGGTGCTCGAAGCGCCGAGATCCTCCCCGCCGCCGGAGGTGGAGGCCTCGGCATCGCCGGAGACCGCCACATCCCCTACAAAAACGCAAGATCTACGGGTTAAGAAAAAGAAAAACTGATCGATCCAGATCGAGGACAAACGGAAACCTTAGAATCGGGACGGATAGGGGTACAGACCTGAGTGGAGGGATTGGATTCGGCGCCGGAGGGTGGCGGAGCAGCCGTCGCAGAGGCCGCGGGTGAGGAAGGGGAGCCAGTTGGTGAGGAACTCTGCCGCGATCTCGAGCTCCGACGGTTCGTAGTCTCGGACGAAGGGGTCGTCCATGGCTCTCTCTCTCCCTGTGTCTCGAGTGAAGTGGAGACGTTGTGAGTTATGAAAGCAGGCGAGGAAAGTAAGGACTGGGAGAGAGAAGTTCGCGGGGGCCAGGAGTCCGTCGGCGAGATGGCGAGCATATTTACGCGAGAAGTCCACTATTTTAGGTTAAATTACGATCTTGCCATATTTTGTTCTTTCAGTTCTTTCATACTGGATGGCTATTATGTATTTAGTAGGAATTGGCAGGGTAGGATGGTTGTTGTATTCTCCTTTTAAACGGGAGCCTCAGTTTTTGGTGGAATCTCATTTGGCGTGCATATATTATTTCCCTGTTTCTTCGTTTTTTTGGTGATTTTAAGTGTACAGAATCAAAGAAATGTATTAGATTCTTTATCCCTTTTGTTCCCAAGTTTTTTTTTTTTTTTTTCAGGTTAAAAGTCCAAGTGCTCTTTAGATATCCATTTGGTGCATTTTTCCCCCTTGATGGCAGCAGGGAATGGTGGGCCAGGTTTGTTGTTTTTTATTTTTTGTTTGATAACGAGACAGCGAAGCTTCATTAGCCAAAACAGTCCCCGCAAGGTACAAAGATTTTAGGGATACATAAAAATATAGAGATGAACCGGATATGATTTACCGTCCATATAATGAAAAGATGAGATATGGCAATGCAACTAAAACAGATACTTGACAGCCACTTCCTGTTAAGATTAATAGCAGCCCGGCAACCCTTTGTTCCCGCATGGTCATAATAGCAAATAGGCAGATGCCTTCTCCCAGCAATACAGGACATAATTTTACAAAGATTGATATAAAACTGAATCTTGTGTCCGTAGCAAATGAAGGTTCCCACATTGAAAACCAGTCGCAGACACGTGTTAGCAAAAATACGATCCCATAAAAAAATTAAAAAATATTAAACATATATATACTATTAAAAAAAGTCAAAATTAATTTTACTAATTTTATAAATTAACATATATCTTATGTAAAATTTTTAATAAGTAAAAGATATAAAAGACTGTATCAAAAGAATAATTATGACCTATATTCTTCCTCTTTAATGACTTACATGCCCTACCTCTCTCTTTCTCTCTCACACTACTTTAACCTCTTTCAATCTTTTTTTTCTTTATCTTTCTTTATTAATTATTTTTTTATTTATTTTTTAATATCCGATTCATCCATCTCTTATGTTTAAACTCCATATTAATATTTTTTATACACTAAAAGAACTACATCAAAAGATGAAAAGAGTAATCATGACGTACATTTTTTCTCTTTAATAACTCAATACCCTCCCTATCTCTCACATCAGGTTGACCTCTCTCCTCTCTCTCTCATTCTTTCTCTTTCTTAATTCATTATTTTTCTATTTATTTTTTAATGCCCCACTCCAAGTCCCAATCATATGGTCCCCATCCATCCACCACTTAAATTTAAACCCCATATAGTTTATTTTTTATATCTTAATCAATTCGAATGTAATAAAAAACTATATGTTCTTCTTGTCTCTCTTCTCAATCTATATCATCAGGTATGTTTCTTGTAGTTTTTTCTTTGTAACACTCTTTTCTTTTTTGCCTTCTTTTTTCACTCATATCAAATAAAATTTTTACTATGGTACTCATTTATAATATTTTATTATAAAAAATATTTAAGATATTACATATTATCATTCTACATATATTTTATTATTTTTTTTCTTTTTTCACCACAACTCCTCCGCATTCCTTGGCCTACGACTTCTCCATGCCCACTCCTGTCGGCACCAGTTGTGGCTCCTTTACCTCCCTCCATCCATGGCTCCTATGCATCCCCTAGGGCCTCCGCCCGTGACTCCTCCATCTTCCACCACCTGCAGCTTCTCCCCCCCCCACCACCTACAACTTCTCCACCCCCTTGGCTCGTCCACCACTCTTTTGTCCTTGGTCCCCCCTCCAACCCACGACTCCACCTTCAATAGCCCACAGTCCAACAGAGAAGGCTTTCTGGAAAAAAAAAATAATAGTTTTGTTTTTACAATCATTTTAGTTTGCTTTTGTCTTACACTTGATGTAGAGTGGCTACGCAACGATAAATGATGAGGGAGAAAGAATGGAAATCTCATTTGGATGATGTTTGTAAATTTTATAATAGAATAAATAAATTTATACCATTATCCTGAGGATTGTTGCGACGAAGATTGTTGCCACATTACCAGATACATAAATCCCACATGGGGGCTTCGAAAGGTGTGTGCTGGAAAATGCCCAACAATCCTGTCCAACGATATCTGGAGGGTCTGATGGATCTCAAACCTGTGATCTTGCTCTGATATCATATGTTAAGACCATAAACCTTTATCTAATAAAAGAAGAGACTTTATTAGCCTTTATTCTCAAGGCATAGAACCCCGCATCTATACGTGTTGCGGGTGAGCTTAAGGGACTTCGCACCTAGCCTGATCCGCTTCAAGCAAGATCAAGCCTCGATGGCAGGCTAAGTGGTCAGTCTCCATTTAATCCACCAACCAAGGGATGAGCCAATTTGCCCATATGGGTCGACCCTCCGAGGATTGTTTTCATGTCACCAGACATACAAACCACCTTAGAGTCTTGAAAGGTGTACATTGGAAAATGCCCAACATGATTAGATTGGCTCAATTTTATACAGATGAGTTTTCATATATTTAATCTTTTGGCACTTAAGTACCAACTTGAAAACTCCATTGTTGATATGCGCAAAGATGAAAAATTTTGTAAATTAAAATGGTTTGATGATCTTTCAAAAAAGTTTATTGAAACAAAGAAGCATTATTGGGGGTAAAATAACCCCCGCTGAAGTCCACCAATTGGATGCCAGACGACCTCCTCAAAAATGGACAATTTCCATCCAACCACTGTAATGCCCGTCAATAACATGACGAACTTCGACTGGCCAAACTGGAATGGAGCAATCAAGCTATCTCGCAACAAGCATGTTTTGTCAGCCCTGTGCTAGGGATCCCCACAAGTAGAATTTTCGATCAATCGAACTCCTTTTCTTGGTGAATCCTACTTGAGTGACTTCTTCAGTCAAGCTCTCCTTCACAAGTAGTAGCAGATATTGGGAATAACCGAATTTCTTCATGATAGTGTGTTCTAGTAACTGAAACCCATCCATCCAAGTTTCTTTCTAATTATTCTATCTTCCGTCGAACTGCAAGGCTTAAGTATTAAAGCCTGACCGTCTAACCTTGCTTGGCAATAAATTATAAAGGCAGCCGAATTCTCCCTCTATAAGCAGCGGATCCTTTGCAGTCGGACTTCTTTCAGTCAAACTCCTTTCAGTGGTTGAGCTCGCCATCATATATTGGGCACCTCGATCAAACGGACTTGAACAGTAGAAGGACCTCGTCGTCTGCACTAGTTCAACTTTCAATTCAGCAAACATCAGTCGATAACCTCGGAAGTGTCCGAACCTCACCAAAATTGCTGAACACAGAGTTCTTCACTACTAACTGCACAAATTTGTTATAGAGAGTGGTGTCCGTTATCGTGATTTACTAGTCCATTGGAGATTAATAGTTGAAGTTTGGATGAAAGCTTCGGTGAGACTCTTAACCTGCTAGATCAGCAGGTTGAACTGCTCCAAATCCACCATGACTGCTGGTAGAGAAGGCTGAGGTGCCGATGAGGGGATCGAAGCAAGTGGGTCTGGCTCAGATCTGATGATAGAGGCAGTAGATTGTCGGGTTAAAGCCTTTCTTGATGGTATCTTTCAAAAGCAAATAGAGATCAGAAGGATAGGAACTGAAGGGATTGAGAATAGAAGAAAGAAAATGAGATCGACTAGGCACTCCTTTTAGAATAAGGGCTTAGGATCCTTCCTCTAGCATCAATCTTGTTGGTGCAAAAAACTGTATCGATGTCGGAGCTGGCTAGAACTAGAGCAGACAAAGTCATTGTCGAGACCTGCAAAGCAAGTCCAGATTAGAGATGGGTGGCTCCAGGAGGATCCTTTGATGCTTAAGTTAGTTTTTTGGCCAATTGAAATGGAGTACTCAAAAAAAGAAATAAGCAGAGTGTTGAGTTGAGTATGAGAGCTTAGAGAAGTTGGTACTCGAGCCTTAAGCCGGGTATGATCTATTCTCTTTGATCAAATGAGTCATCAATTTACGGCTCACTTCATCAGCAGCCAACGTCCAAGGTGAGGTTCGAACTTCCTCATCAACATCAAGCAGAAGAAAAGAAAGTCCATCCGAGCTTACGTCGGTCGCTTTAATGCTGCCGCACTAGAGGTCCAAAACTTGGACCAATCCATAGCCATGGCCGTGCTGAAGGGCGATCTTCAGAAGAATGATCTTCTGTCCTTCCTAGAGAGAAAATATCCTAGAAATTTTACTGATATGCTGGCTCAGGCTGAGAGTTATGCCCAAGCAGACGAAGCTTTTCAAATAAAGGATGATGAGGCCACAAAAGAGCGATAGACGGACGAATCCAGCAAACCCACAATTGAAGAAAAGTCGAGTGCAGCTCGATTGTGCTCTAGAACTCCTAAGCATAGGTAAGCTCGGACCCCGCCCCGAGCTCATCAACAAAGAAGCCCAAATTGGAGGGCACGACAGAACTTTTTTTCTCAAAGATTTCATAACTATGCTTCCTTAAATGCTTCAAAGACACAAGTACTGATGAAAATTAAGAAACAATTGCCAAGATCAGAAAAGATGCAATCCCACCCGACAAAGCGCAATCCCAACAAGTACTGCCTCACCATCGTGACTACGGTCATGATACTGAAGAATGCATTCAGCTTTAAGACGAGATCGAGGAGCTCATCAGACAAGATCGGCTTAGTCGATTTCTGTGATGTCGGCCTGAAGGAAGGGAGGATCGGCAATAGGGGCCATCTAGGAGGGAGAAGCAGCAAAAAGATCGACCACCCCTCGGAATCATCAATACCATTGCTGGGGAGCATCGATGGAGGAAAGCTAGTGGATCGGCAGAGCCAACAAAGAGATAAAGGATGGAAGAACCCATTGCTTTTACTTTAGAAGATACTCAAGGGATTCAATTCTCGTATAATGACGTGGTTGTAGTTACTTTAAATATTACTGACTATGATGTACGTCATATTCTAATTGATAATAGAAGCTTTGCAGATATTTTATTTTATGATACTTTCTCAAAGATGTCCATACCTAGTAGTCGCTTGGGACCAATGAACTCCCCATTGGTGGATTTCACTAACGATGTTGTATCGGTGGAAGAGATAATAACACTAACTATAGTGGCAGGGTGATATCCCAGGCAATCCAAGGCACAAATTGATTTTCTAATGGTAAGAGCTCCTTCCATCTATAATGCAATCCTAGGTCAATCTAGTTGGAATGCACTACAAGCCGTGGTATCAACTTATTGTTTGAAAGTGAAGTTTCCAACAAGTTACGGGATCGAAGAAGTAAGAGAAGATCAAACTTTGGTGAGACACTGCTATACAATTGCCTTGCAAGAGGGAGGGCAACCAGATCCTTGTCCAATGGATGGGCTTGACGCCCGTGATGACCTAATAGAAGAGCAGGGCGAGCCTATGGAAGGCCTTATTGCAATCCCTTTAAATGATGAAAATAAAGATCATATCGTTTAGATTGGCTCCAACGTAGGAGATGAAGTGAAAAAGTAGCTCATCACCTTCTTATAAAGTGATGGAACATCGCCTGGCTGTTGATCTCAAACATCGATCAGTAAAGAAGAAAATGTGTGGCTATGCACCAGAGCGGCAGAAGGTAATTTTGGAAGAGGTTGACAAACTTCTCAAGGCTAGATTCATCCAAGAAGTATCTTACTCGAGCTAGATCTCCAACATGGTCCTTATTAAAAAGACAAACGACAAGTGGAGGATGTGCATAGACTTTAAAAAGTTGAACAAGACTTACCCGAAAGATAGCTATCCCCTTCCTAGAATCGATTAGTTGGTGGATGCAACTTCGGACCATGAGCTCCTCACTTTCATGGATATCTTCTCTAATTATAATCAAATCCAGATGGCATCAGAAGATGAGAAGAAAATTATTTTTATTACTAATCATGGTCTTTATTGTTATAAAATCATGCTCTTTGGGCTTAAAAATGCAGGTGCAACTTATTAGCGCTTGGTGAACAAAATCTTCAAGAAGTAGATCGACCACAACATAGAGATTTATATGGATGATATGCTTGTTAAGAGCCAATCTTCTGTGAACCACATTGCAGACTTGGAAGAAACCTTCAGCGTGCCTCAAAAGTACAAGATAAAGTTGAATCCAACCAAGTGTGCTTTCAAAATAACTTCGAAAAAGTTTTTAGGATTCATGATATCGAGGCATGAAATCGAAGCAAATCCAGAGAAATTTGGAACATTCAAGAGATGACTGCACTGAAGTCAATAAAAGAAGTTCAGCACCTGATAGAGAAGGTGGTAGCTTTAAACCATGTTGGTGCATCACCATGGCATCACCTAGTTCTGACGTCATGTTACGAAAAATCCCAAGATCTTTAGCATGGACCATAGAAGATCTTTGACATTCTCTAAGATAGCATACCATAGATCCACCACCTAGATCTATGCTGGGGTGCCTCCCTCCTTAGACTTAAGGGAGGTGCCCCCTCTCTTTAGAGCTTCTTCAAGAACCTAGGGCAACAACACTAGAGAAAAGAGAGAAGAGAGATTGAGGAAGAAAAAATCTGTATTGATTGCTCTCTTGAAAATCTTAATGCAACCTATGTATTTATACATAGCCATTAGGTCAGACTAAAAACTCTCCTAGCTAATCCAATACATGAAAGCACTCACCGAGTCCATGTACACCCTTGTCTCTCATGCTCTCATCCCCTGGATCTAAATCCGACTTATACATGAGTTAGCCCCCTTAAGATCTCTCAAACCAAGCCTTAAGATCCTAGGATAAGTTCCTATCCTAGCTCCCAACAGACCCTCCACATAGCTCTGCCCGTGCACTGAGCCGGCTAACCTGAGACTGGATCGGCTCAGTTTTAGACTGAGTCGATCCAATTGCATGCCATGCTTGCAGTCCCAAAATGCACTTTTCTATTTGGCTTGTCCACTGAGACTTAGCCGATCCAGTATCAGATTGATTCGACTAACCTATAGAAGAGTCCTTTTCTGCAGTCTTCATGCTCCGCTTTGATTCTTTGCTCCATCTTGTGTTCCAAGTTTTTGAAGCATCAACCAAGCCTCTGAAGGCTCTCAACACCTGAACCTCGAGCCCATGGAGGGCTACACACCGCCTTCATCTTAGGATAACTCTTGTCCTAGCTCTAGGACCATACCTATCCTAGTCTCTCCGAAATCAACATCCTGATTCCTTCCATGACCTTCTAAGGCTTGGGAGTACCATCAATCCTCACAATCTCCATCTTGGTGTCTCAAGCCTTGGCAATGCCTCCTACACAATCCCACTATCGCTACGCATCCTAATAGCCCTTTGTGCAAACATCACCTTCATCAATCTTCTTCAGTTGTTGTGCACCCTTGAGGCCTTTGGGATGACCGTTTTCACAGCTGAAGTCTTGGCTTGCTTCTCAGCACCATCCTAGATTATATGATCCATTCTGCTTAGTAGCTATATCACTTTTTCTGAACTTTCTTAGAGAATCTATAGCATTCCTACACTAGCATATGCTGTACCATCTAATACGATCTTCTCAGAACTACGCCTGTCCATCTGTATGTGTCGCTCTACCTGAAACTATGCATCATCGGTGCTGGTGCTAGGATATCAATCCTCATACATTCCTCGGCTCTGAACTCATATAAAATTTTCTTTCCACCTGTGAAGCCACCATTTCGGAGCTCCACCTGTGAAGCCATCTCTCTGGTGCTCTATCTAAAACTGAAGTCCATCTGATGCCATAGAAGCCAACTCTATCATCGAGTCCTTGGAGGCCAACCACTCAACATTACACTGCTGGGCCTGCCGCTGCACCTCGATCATCATCGCTGTCTCTTCGAATCCTTCGCACGCTGCGGTCCTCTTCGAAGCCATATCGTATACCTCCACAATCCACAGGCACCTCCAAAATTCAAGAGCTCATCCAACTCTTCTGAATCCAGCAAGTGAATCCTAAAAAATTTCATCCTAACCTTCTCCTCTTCTACCCCTGCACTAGCCATCGCTTTAGTTATGCCTGGAGGATCTGCATCTCAAATTTTGTTCTGGGCTCAGATCCATCTATCTCATCCTGAGGCTCTTGAGATTTTCTGACTCTTCCTAAGACCTGCTCTCGGTCTTCCCAAGATGCCTCCTAACACTCTCTGCTGAGATACCTTCCTCGACTACTGCAACGTCAAAGCTCTCTCAACTCGGTGCCTCTAGAAAAGTACTACTGCAGCACTTCAGTGCTCCCTACCTAATCTCAACACCATCTTTTCATAGATATCCAAATCCTCTCTTGCTGCACATAAACCATCCTCCATTGAACCATGACTCTCCCTGGTGCTCCTATAGAAGAAACCTGATCTAGGATACTCCCGACTCCTAAATATCCCTAGCGCTCCTTGAAACCCCCTAGCTCTCTCTAAGACATGCTTCCGATCTTCCTAAGATTCTCCTAACACTCTCTACTAAGATGCCTCCCTCTACTGCTGCATCGCCAAGCCTCTCTCAGTTCCCATGCCTCTAGGATAGCACTACTGCAGCACTCCAGCACTCTCTGATTCATCTCTGTGTCGCTCTACAGCCGCCTAGCCCTAACCTACTAGACCTCTATGAATCATCCATCTCCATCATCCTCAAGGCTCCGCAAATTCATGCTTTGGTCAAATTGCTGAATACATCTCCAACTACTTTTCTGTCTTTCTGTAACTGAAGGATGTATAGTCACTTTTTCAGTCTTTCTTCGATTATTACCTCTTGAAAAACTTCTCTTCATCCATCAACTATCCTATATTGCCCATCTTCATAGAGAACTCTGATACTTTTTACTGAGATACATTCCTCAGCTATTGCACCACCGAGCCTCTCTCAGTCTTGCATCTTTAGAAAAATGCTACTACGACACTCTAGTGCTCTCCCTGCTTGCCACCCATCATACATTCCATCTTTTCTCCAAGATCGACCAACAAATCATGCATCCAAACCTTCCATCCCAAAAAAAATCCTTGTCGTTAATTCTTTCAGCCTCCACCTTTAACCCGCTGCCCTTGGTTGGCCAAACCACAGCAACAATAAAGATAGATCTAAGACATACCATGGATACTCGTGTAGATTTTTAATTTTACCTTATATGACTTCTCCTTCTCTTCCACGTACCATCAGGCTTTGATATCAAATATTAGCGCATCACCATGGCATCACCTAGCTCTGACGCCATATTGTGAAAAATCTCAGAATCTTTAGCATGGACCACAAAAGATCTTTGACATTCTCTAAGATAGCATATCATAGATTCGCCACCTAGATCGATGCTGGAATGTCTCTCTCCTTAGACTTGAGGGAGGCACCCCTTTCTCTAGAGCTTCTTCAAGAACCTAGGGCAACAACACTAGAAAAAAGAGAGATTGAGGAAAAAAAGATATGTATTGATTGCTCTTTTGAAAATCCTAATATAATCTATATATTTATACATAACTATTAGGTCAGACCAAAAACTTTTTTAGCTAACCAAATACATAAAAGCACTCACCAAGTCCATGTACATCCATGTCTTCCATTCTCTCATCTCTTGGATCTAAATCCGACCCATACATGAGTTAGCCTTCTAAAGATCTCTCACACCAGGCCTTAAGACTCCTATGATAAGTTCCTATCCTAGCCCCAAACAGACCCTCCATATAGCTCTGCCCGCACACTGAGCCGGCTCAGTCTCAACACTGAGCCGACTCAACCTAAGACTGGGTCAGCTCAGTTTCAGACTGAGCCGACCCAGTTGCATGCCATGTGTGCAGTTCTGAAATTGAGCCAACCCAGTTGCGTGCCATGCCTGCAGTCCCAAAATGCGCTTTTCTATTTGGCTTGTCTATTGAGACTTAGCCGACCTTATATCAGATTGAGCCGGCTAACCTACAGAAGAGTTCTTTTCTATAGTCTTCATGCTCCGACTTTGATTTCTTGTTTCACCTTATGTTTCAGATCTTCGAAGCACCAACCAAGGCCCTCAACATCTGGACCTCTTGCCTGTGGAGGGCTACACACCATCTCCACCCTAAGACAACTTCTGTCCTAGCTCTAGGACTACACCTATCCTAGTCTTTTCAGAGTCAACATCCTGACTCCTCCCATGGCCTCCCAAGGCTTGGGAGCACCACCAATCCTCACAAACTGCTTTATTTCAAGATCGGTCAAGCAATGCATGCCCTTCTTTCAGGTCCTCAAGCAGTCGAAGAACTTTCACTAGACTCTCGAATGTCAATAAGTATTTGAAGAACTAAAAAGCTATCTTAGCTCACCTCCTCTGTTGGCCAAGCTCAAGCCTGAAAAAGAATTATTTTTATACCTAGCGGTCTCTCCAGTAGCCCTGATGGCCATCCTGGTTAAGAAAGAGGCAAAAGTGTAGAGGCCAATTTACTATATTAGTTGAGTTCTGAGGAATGCTGAAATCAACTATACCAAGTTAGAAAAATTAACTTATGTTCTATTGATTACAGCTCGAAGGCTTCGACCTTATTTTCAGGGGCACACCATAACACTCCTCGCTGATCAACCCATCAAGATGATTCTCCATCAGACAGATGCCTTTGGAAGAATAGCAAAATAGGCCATTGAGTTCACAGAGTTTGACATTAATTTTCAACCTCGATGATCAAGCAAAGCTCAAATTCTGACTGATTTTATAGTAAAGTGCACCATTCTAGACAAATTTGATCTTGAACAGCCCAAGATCAATGTTTCGTGGTCACAATCGAACCCCTTGAAGATAGAGCAGATGTCTTAGAAAGCTTTTGGGCCCTGTATATGGATGGTTCGTCTAGTGCTTTCAGAGCATGTGCATGTTTGATCTTAATTGGTCCTGAAGAAATTATTGCTGAATATGCACTTCATTTTGAATTTTTTGTAATAAATGATGAAGTAGAATATGAATCTCTAATTGTAGGATTGAAGATGGCTAAAGAATTGAAAGTAGATCGAGTAAAAATTTATAGTGACTCATAGTTGGTGGTGGGATAAGTTAGCAGTCACTATGAGGCTCGAAAAAAAATATGAAAAAATACTTGAAAAAAGTGAGGAGCCTGATCTCGACCTTCAGTAGCTTTGAAATTCAACAAATCCTAAGATTAGAGAATATTAGGGCCAACCTTCTCTCCAAGATAGCCACATCGGGACCAAATAAATTGCCCAAACAAGCCTTCTTTGAAGTTTTGAAATGCCCAAGCTCGAAGGAATCCCAGACTGTAATGCAAATCGACCAAGAGCCTAGTTGAATCAATCCATTCCTTGCTTATCTCAAAGATGGTGTCCTTCCTCGAGATCCAAGAAAAGCTCAAAAATTGAGAAATCAAAACTCTCGATATGTTCTATATGATAATAAACTGTATAAGAGGTCATACTCTTTGCCACTCCTAAAGTATCTTCGACCTTTCGAGGTAGATTATGCATTATGAAAAGTACACGAAGGGATATGTGGAAACCACCTGAGAGCAAGGTCCTTATCTCACAAGCTACTTTGATAGGGCTACTATTGGCCGACTATGCATCAGGATATAGTGAAATATGTAAAAAAATATGATCGATGTCAGATGAATGCCAACATTCAAAGATAACTAGCCTCTCAGCTTATACCTTTGAGTATTTCATGGCCATTTACACAATGAAAGATGGATATACTTGGATCCTTTTTCATGACATCCGGACAGTGAAAATTTTTCTTAGTAGCCATAAACTACTTTACTAAATGGGTTGAGACCAAATCTCTGGCTAAAATTACTGAAGCAAAAGTGCAGGACTTCGTCTGAAAGTTAATAGTTTATAGATTTGGGCTATCTCAGACTTTAATTACTGATAATGGGCGCCAATTTGCGAGGACAAAGTTTGTCGAGTTCTACGAAGATATGAATATCTCCTACCATTTTACCTCAGTGGCTCATCCACAGGCAAATGACGAGGCCGAGGTGATCAATAGGATCCTGTTACAAGGAATAAAGGTAAGACTTAAAAAGGCAAAAAAAACTTGGATGGATGAACTCTATCATGTACTTTGGACTTACAAAACCACTCAGAGATTACCAATCAGGAAAACTTCATTTGCCTTAATCTTCAGAATGAAAGCAATCATCCCAATAGAACTTAAACTTCCTTCAGCATGAGTTGTAGCATTCAATGAACAGAGAAATTTGCAAGATCTCAGAGCTAACCTCAACTTCTTGGAAGAAAAAAGAGAGAAGGTGCAGATCAGGATGGCAGCTTACAAAGTAGCCTATTATTATAATTCTAGGATCAAGAGCAAAGCATTCAGGATGAAAGACCTGATACTTTGGCAAGCAGACGTCTCACAACCTCAGAATCAAGAGAAGCTCGCTCTGAATTGGAAAGGTCCTCATGAGGTCATAGAAGTCGTTCGACTTGGGACTTATAACCTAAAGAAGCTTGGAGGGACTACACTATCATGATCTTGGAACTCGAAAAACTTGTAAATGTATTATCAATAATCATATTTCAATAAAATTTTCTTACTTTAACATCTTTTTCTTTGGTGCAAAATTATGCAATGGCAGAAAATTATGCAAGAAAATGGGGGTGAAGGCCTCTGGTTCTTAAACAGGAGGTTAACTTCATCTCAACGAGGGTGAAGGTCTATATTCTTAAATAGAAAGTTAACCTCATCATAACGAGAATGAAGGCCTCCGATTCTTAAACAGGAGGTTAACCTCATCTTAATGAGGGTGAAGGCCTCCGATTCTTAAATAAAAGATTAACCCCGTCTCAATGAGGATGAAGGCATCCGATTCTTAAACAAGAGGTTAACCTCATCATAACGAGGGTGAAGACCTTCAATTCTTAAAATGGTAATGTTGGGGAGAGGCCCTCTTAACAGCCTTTTTGTGTTTCGATAATCTTGTTAGGAACAGGAGGTGGACCTCGTCCTAATAAGAAAATTAGTCGACCATGTCAGAAATAGGAGGTAAACCTCGTCTTGATGTGGATGATGATCCTATGAAAAATTGAGGGCCTTCGGTTCTTAAATAAGGAAAAAAATACAAGTATGAAGTTTTAGCTCCTAAACGGACTAGAAAACCTGCATTCACGGACAAGGGGGACAAATGTTCAAAACATAGAACAAGAATTGTAATTCTGAAATGATGTCAGAGTCAGACACAATAAGAAAATAAAATACATTGGCAAGTGATAAGCTAAGATGGAACACAAATAGATAAATGAAAAAAAATCATTTTATTAAAAATAAAGGTTGTTACACGGGACGTCAAGTCCGATTACAAAAAAAAGGAAGAAGACGAAGTCTTACTCAGAGTTGGACTTTAGACTGCTAGCTCCAGCCAATATAAGGAAGAGTTTTAGGCCTTCAATTTTTTCCTCAAGCCTCTGCCTTGCTGCCAGACTCTCCCTTAGCATCCTCTCCTATCTGCGTGATTCTTCCTCTGTCTCTCTCAACTTCTTCCTAAAAACCACTGATTCAGCTTCAGCATCCTTGACGGTGCCTTCTTGATAAGTCATCTGAATCCTCGACTGTTGTAGTTCGGCCATTTTCTTTGCATATATCATTGACAAGTTCTTTAAGAAATTTCTTAAGAAAAGAATTTTCTCTAAATCCTTACTTGAACTAGCCTGGGCCTTATCGGACAACTGCTGTTGAAGTCGAGTGATCTCGTTATTAGCCTTCCAAAGCTTTCTTTGGAGATCGACGACTTGATCACACTAGCCGCATCTATATTCATTATATGAGTCTTCAACTACTTGTAATTAGCTTTGAAGTTCAGAAAATCTCTTCCACCAATCCTAGTCATATTCTTCTCGATCAGTGGACCACATAGAATTTTTTTCGAGCAGCTAAATCTTCTCCTGCACCATTCTAAGTTCAACCTCAAGGAAACTAGCCTTGGCTGTCAAAGCCCAAGACTTCTCACCCGCATGCTTCTTGACCTCTTCAAGCTCTTTGTTTAACTGGTACTTCTTAGTATTATACTCTTGAAAGAGTTGTCTAGATGATTGGTATAGACGATTGATTTTGACAGTCGCATCGACATAATTCTTTTTTAATTTTTTAAGTTCATCCTCCACCTTTTCTAACTTTTTCTTTAGTTGACGAATTTTCTTCTTTAAATTTCTTATATAAGCTCTCAAGGGGACATCCTGAGGCAAGGGATCAGCTTCAGTAGGAGGCTGCATTTTAATGCACAAAAATATTATAACATAAAGGAATTGTAATAGAAAATGCTTATTTTCATTAATTAAAATATTCCTAAATACAGAAGAAGATAGACAAAAAAATAAAAAAAATATAATTATTTGGGACCCCTGACCTCTAGAGGAGTAGTAGAAGAGTTCGGTGCAGTCTCGATTGGTGCAGGATCTTTGATAGTAGAGGGAGCAGATGTGATAAGAGGCGTAGTAGAAGAAGAATCGATTGACAGAAGATCGGTGCCGATGATAGATGGCCTCATCTCATCATTAGAAGCTCCTTCATCTAGAAAGCTGAGGTCGAGCTTAGAAAATTTATTGGTCATATTCTTCTGACAAAGCTCATACCCCTTGATGAAGGATAGCGAGACAAACTCGATCTTTATATTCTTCATCTCTAAGGAAGTTTTGAACTCCACCACCTGAACCCTGACCTCCAAAATTTGCTCTAAGGTCCGCCATTCTTTCTCCACCATCTTGGCCTCGATCTTCCTCTTCTTTTTGACCTCTGAAGCTAGCTCCTCCTTCACTTTCGTCGAAGCTTGCTTGGCATCCTGGACTATCTCTAGGAGACCCTCGACCTTGGCAATTTTCTTCTCAAGAAGATGCTCGACCTTGGCTTTCTCCTCAAGAAGGTGATTGACTTTGGCCTGATGATCTTCCTGATCCTTCACCACTTCTGACCTCATGCAATTCATCATCTTGATATTGTCAAATAGTTGATGCCTTGTCTATAGAAATAATCAAGTGAATCATACTGATGAAGAAATACATAGGCAAGTCAAAAAAAAGGAGAGAGAAAGAGAGATGAAGTGATTTACCTCAAGAAAGGACCCAATAGAATTCCAGATATGCTGCTTGAAGTCAGCATCAACAATTATGTCCACGACCTTAGGCAGGGAGCATCCATCGATTAGCTTCCTGATAATTCCTTGATTGTTGAAGGAGTTTTCCTCTGGATCCTCATCGAAACCATTGGATCCCCTGGAGCTAGTCTTACGTCGGACCTTTGCAATGGTCGACTTCTTCTTCTTCTTCTTTTCTACCTTCTCCTTCTCAGTGGGAGGATCCGAAATTTGGACTTTGGCTAGGAGGCCTGAGGAGGCTGGAAGCGTGGCAACCTCGGCGACCGCTGTAACCTCGATGGCAGCAGAAGCTTCAGGGACGATAGCGGTGTTGACGGGTGCTACAAAGCTCAAGGCATCAACCTTTACTCTCTTCGAAGGCTCACTAAATGCTGCACCCTTCCTTTTATGAGCTCAAAGCCTCCCCGAGAGACGCTGAAGTTCATCCGCATCCATTTTTGCAATCAGGAAGGATTCATAATTAGAAAGAAAGATAAGAAAGAAATTTATGAAATTCATATATATACCTACTGGACTGAAGGGGCTCAGGCCCATGTTGTACAAAGTCTGGTCTTTTATGAGTTTGGGTAAAAGGAGAGCTCGGTAATTCCTAAGTTTGTTGATAGAATCAAGGTCATCCCTCTCCAAGCTAGGAGCTCGGCAGACCAAATTTCTTAGCTGCCCCTAAGGAGGAAGTCCTAATCTAAGGGTCGGGCATGAGACAAAAAAAAATCTTTTCTTTCAGTTATGAATGAAAGAAGGGGCACCTTTAAACAACCCCTTCTTATCGACTTAGGAAGATAAGTACCACCAATCCTTAGCAGTAGGATGGTGTTTGAAGGTATAGTAGTTACAGAACAAAGTAGTTGGACGAACTTCGATCGAGATGCATGAGAAAAAGAAACCTATAACAAACCTGAAGGAATTGGAAACCATGGAAGCGAGGGAGATATCTAAGAATTGGAAAAGGGCTATGACAAAGAAAAGAATCGGAAGATGAAGTCCAGCATGAAAAGTCTCAATATACAAGCAAAAATGATCCAGAGGAGGAGCACAAGCTCGATCACTCAGCTCGAAAAGCTCTAATTCGTACTCTAAAGACACATCGTACTGGATCCTTATCAGAAAAAGATCTTCAGAGTGTAAAAAATTAGGGATGGTTTCAGGTACGAAGATTGGACGAGGTGCTATTCTAAGTTTGGCTTTTATCCTAGGATAAGGATTTCGGGAGTTTGGATCGGCCGAGCTCCTCGAACTGGTAGACCAAGATACTTTTAAAGATATTTTGGATCAAAATGAAT
The DNA here is from genome assembly GCA_006176705.1 of Cocos nucifera. NCBI lineage: Eukaryota > Viridiplantae > Streptophyta > Magnoliopsida > Arecales > Arecaceae > Cocos > Cocos nucifera. The sequence continues at coordinate 127,415 of QRFJ01000297.1, forward strand.
CCAAAAAATTCTTAAAAAATCAAGGAAAAAAGGATAGTGAAATCTCGAAAGAAAAAAGAGTAAAGTCCGCTTAGGAAATCCGAGGAAGACCCTAAAACATAAGTGAAAAGCAAGAAAACAAAGGAGAAAGGAATAAGAGACTAATCTAAGTTAGGTGAAGAGCTCAGGAAGATAATTGGAAGGATGGGAAGTGGCTGAGAAGATGTCAAAGGCCAAAAAATTGTAGCAGGTTATTCGAAAGAAACGAGAAGTGAAGGGAAAAGTAAGAAGGCTCTGACGAAGATGAGGAATTGGAGAAGAAGAAGAAATTTAAATAGCAGGAAGAAGTCTGAAGCAATTATGATGGTAGATCTTCCTCAGTCAACCCTGACTTGCTGCGTGTTCCGCCCATGATGCCAATCCCTGATGCTTGATGGGACAATAATTGCACCGTACATGGAGCTCCATGTTGGATGAGTTTTGAAAGAAATTTTATCTTTTTGAATCATTCGTCTATTAAGAAGCTTTAGCGCCAACTCAGAAAAGACCAAACTTTTTCACTTCTCGAAAGCGGGAGATGGATGAAGGACTTCGACTATAGTAATTTTGTACTTTCTTCATTCAAAATTTGAATTTGAAAGTACAGAAATAAGTGTTGGGGGTAAAATAACCCCTATCAAAGTCCACCACTTGGATGCTAGATGACCTTCTAAAAAATGGACAATTTCCATCTAACCATTACAAAGCACGTCGATAACATGATGAACTTTGGTTGGTCGAACTGGAATGGAGCAACCAAGCTATCTTGTAACAAGCATATTTTGTCAGTCCTATGCTAGGGATCCCTGCAGGCAGAATTCCCAATCAATCGAACTCCTTTTCTGGGCAAATCCTACTTGAGCGAGTTTTTTAATCAAGTTCTCCTTCACAAGTAGTAGCAGATATTGGGAATGACTGAATTCCTCCATGGCAGTGTGTTCCAGTAACTTAAACCCATCTAGCCAAGTTTCTTTCTAATTGTTCTATCTTCCGTCGAACTGCAAGGCTTAAGTATTAAAGCCCGACCTTCCGACCTTGCTTGACAACAAATTATAAAGACAGTCGAATTCTCCTTCTATAAGTAGCGGATCCCTTGCAGCCGAATTCCTTTCAGTCGAGCTTCTTTCAATGGTTGAGCTCTCCATCATATATTGGGCACCTCGACTGAATGGACTTGAATAGTAGAAGGACTTCGTCGTCCGTACAAGTTCAACTCTCAATTCAACAAACATCAGTCATCCTGTAGACAATCTCGAAGGTGTCTGAACCTCACCAGAATTGCACCTCATCAGAACTGTTGAACACAGAGTTCTTCACTACTAACTGATTGCTCACAGGCATTGAAGTCCCATCCAAACTCCAACTATTAATCTCCAACGGACTGGTAAGTCGCGACAACTGATATCACCCTCCGTAATAAACTTCATGTGGTCCCGAGCGGCCCACTAGCAAATGGTTATGGCTATCGCTGTCATTTTGTTACGAGCTCCGTCTATTTAAAGAATCCCGCAGATACATTTTCTCCTCTAAGCTTTCATATTCAACTCGACACTCTTTTCATTTTTTTTCGAGTACTCTATTCCAGTTGGTTAGGAAACTAACTTGAATATCGGAGGATCCTGCCGGAGCTACCCACCTCCGATCTGGACTTGCTTTGCAGGTCTCGACGACGACTTCATCTGCTCCAGCTCCAGCCAGCTTCGGCATCGATATAGTTTTCTGCACCAACAAGCATGTTATATATCCATAGATTTATTTGCTTTTGAAGTTAGCATCGATACTAGCAGTTGCTATTGTTACCGTGGAAAGAGCTTTTTTTTGCAATGAACTTCATGAAGACTAAATTATGTAACCATATGTGTAACTAATTGATGAATTATGTAACCATATGTGTAACTAATTGATGAATGATTGTTTAGTAATATATATAAAGAAATATTTTCGATGATATTACTAATGATACTATAATGTATCATTTTTAAAATCTAAAAAATTATAGAAGATAATTAAAAAAATAAAAAAATTATATATTTTTATTAATAAAAAAATAATATTATATTTTATTTAATTTTTAATATTTTTTTAATTATTTTTTATATATTAAATAAAATTTTTGAATCCATCGCTGCTGGGAAGAAGATATAATCCAATTAAAAATACTTCAGCATTGGAAACGATACCCACTGTTCTCCGCTGCTTGTCATTCCGCTAAGGCGTATCCTTCGTGCCAGGAACGTGGAAGTAGCAGAGTTTAAACGGCACAGGAAACAGCTAGCGACCATAGGGGTACAGGAAATCCGTTGGCCAGACCATAACGAGGGATGGTGTTCAGGAGGGTACTTTGGCGGTGGGAAAAAGGGTTTTATTTAGCTAAGTTTTTTCCTAAATAATTTTACGGCATCATGTCATGGAACTAGGTAAAAAGACATGCCCCACGAGGGCATTCCAAGAATGCACGGAATTTGATGTATGTGTCGTTTCTATTTGACCAAAGGACTCTGGCTTTCCTCGTGTGGGGAAAGAAAGTGGAGCATCGAGAAGTCCCGTTTGAGTTTTTTATGCTTTTCTTTTCTTTTCACCTGGATTGTTACTTAAAGTCGATGATGCAAGGGAAAAAAAAAATGAAAACAGATCAGCAAGCTCTCAACCCTTTTTTTTTTTTTTTTTTTTCCTCCTCCTCCTATATTCTCCTTGATTTTTTTTTCCACCTAACTTCTTGCTCCTTTTGGATTCATGTTAAATTATGATGGTGATAATTTATAATTTTATAATTTTATTATTTTTTAAATAATATTTAATTATATAATTTTGAATAAAATAAAAGCTTATTCCATTTTATTCATTCAAATAGATGAAAATATGATTTTTTATTCTCATCTGTTTTGATTTAATTATTTTATTATGAATCATAAAATAGTTTTTTTTAGATCTTTAATAAATTTTAATTTAGAAACTAGAAATAATATTATATTAATTAAACTGTTTCAATTATTTATTTTAGATGAAAATTTTAAATTTTTAACTAAATAAAAATATAAAATAAAAAAATATGTATTTTTTAAAAAATTATTTTTTATTTTAAAAATAATATTTGGATATCCAACTAGTCTACTTCTAGAAGCAAAACAGGTCCGATAATAAGCTTACCATCATCCAAATCAATCTAATGGAATGCCAACTACTGTCAGATTGACCTGGGCCCAAGTTGGTGTGACTTCAAGGGCATGTGGGACCCGAACTTCATTACATGGTAGGTTCATTGCCATCTGATTCAACAGCACTGCTATTGCCATATGATTGTTTGTATGGCAAATAGGACTGCAAATAGATCAGGTTGGATTGTGGCATACTTCCCCTCAACCCGATCTCATTTCATATTTAGATAATAATTTTGGACCCAAACCCGATCAATTAGCTAATTTGATTGCATCAGGTCCATAAAAAAAATTTTAGATCCAATGAGTCATTTGGATGAGGTTAGGATCAAGAATTGCCCCAATCCAATCTAAAATATTTGGCTTCAAATCAAGATTGGGTAGGATCTCCGAGCCAAGCATCTAACTTTTTTTTTATAACTAAAATATAATAATTAATAATTAAATATAAAATAATTAACATTTTAAATAAAATTAAAAGAGTCAACTTGAATTTTTATTTATGAACTTTTAACTTGATTCAAGTAATTGATCATTCTTAACTTTAAAAAGGCTCATTTTTAACATAAATATATGCACTGCAAAATATTGTAAATAAGAATCCATCAAATAAATAATAAAATATAAATATTGAAATATAATTAAGTAAAATATATTAGAGATATAATTATTGAAATGAAAAAAAAGAAATTAATTTAAATGAGAGTTCATCCAGTGAATTGAAAGAGATATTTAGAGTGAGGGGAGAGGAGGCTTATATGATTTAGTTTTCTAGATTAGACCAAACTAGATTTAGGGTGGGTTCGGTCCTTTTTTTCTTTATCCTAAATTAAACTTGAATAATTTATATTGTCCAGAAGATAGCAATCTAAGAGAAGGGATGAAGAATTGGGTTCTTATAAAATTTTAATCAAATTTAAGCTCTAAACAAGTATGTGCAATAATTTAAGCCAACTTAAGTGTTACTGAAGTGCATGGAATGCAACAACAAAAATGGGATATAAAGATTGCAATTCAAGAATTAAGATTATGTAAGCAAGTATTGAATGCAAGAAAGATAAATTAGAAAAAGCATAATACAAACACATAAGAATTTTATAGTAGTTCAGTGCAATCTGTATCTACATCCACTCTTCAAGCACTTCTTGAAAATTTTACTATAATCTACTTGATTATAGTGTATTTATTTTTTCGAGCTAATAAATAAATCCAATTAATTTTTTAGGATCACCAACCAAAATCTTACACCAATTATTTTTCAGACTCACAATCAACTAGTTGGTTTTACGAGCTCATCAACCAAAACCTACAATGTTTAATTCCATATTTGGATAGGCTTAATTCCTAAATTTCTTTTTTCCAAAGAAACTTGTAAAGAAAATAAAATACAATAGATGAAAAATTTAGCTCAAAATAAAAACAAAATTTAAACTCTTTTGGGCACGAAGAAGAGATTGAACGATTGACTCTTTTGAAACTTGAACACTTTTTTGAAGTTTGAGAGGATGTACTAGAAGTTGGGGAAGATATCTTTTGAAAGTTCTTTGAAATCTTAGCTTAAATTCTCTTTTTTCTCTCTAGTTTTGATATATAATGAAAATCTCTTAAATGAAAATCTTTTAAATCTAATTTTTTTTTTATCTCTCTTAATCTTTTTTCTAAATTAATTCTCTAGTCTTAAATACTTTTTAGGATGTCTGGAGAGTGAATTCTAACTGTTGAAAACTTTGAATTAGCTGTTGAAGTAGATAAATAGCTATTTGAATTAATTTTCTGCAATTCTAAAAATTTTGCGGAACTAGCTATTAGAGTCTTGAATCGACTCGAATAGAATTCGAGTCGAATCAAATGACATTCAAGTCCACTTGACCAAATTTTTTAAAAAATATATTCTATCTTTTTATGAAAACTTTAGCTCAAAATTTGAGTCGATTCGAACTACCACTCGGATTTCTACGAGTCTACTTAAATTTCTAGAGCTGAAAAACTATTTTCTATCCTTTTTCCTATGGAGTCGACTTAGATGAGATTTGAGTTAACTCAAAAGTATACCGGCTAAAACTTTAGTGTGCGAAAATCTTCTTTTCTTCTATTTTTCATTTAAATCGACCCACATCAAATTTGAGTTGACTCGAATAGTAGCCAACTGAAAAATTTTGAATATTTTTCTGCATGAGTGGCTTTTTGATCTTAACTTTTGAGGACCTCTGTCACCTTGATTTTTATGAGATTTTACAACATGTAGGCTTCCAAAAAAATTTTCATTTGAGTTTCATTTAGGTGTTTAGATGTATTCTTTGACATCCTTAGCCCTTTTTTAGGGAATTTCTTCTAAGAATAATTTCTTTATTTTAAGCATTTAAAAAATCTTATATTTACTCATAAAATACATGATTAGTATCATAATCACTCGAAATTTTGGAATCATCAAAATCAATTATAAGGTCAATAATCTTTCTCTTTTTAATGATGATAAAATTTTGAGTATATGCACAATAAAAATAAATAATATATTTTAATTAAATTGCTAATATGAATCATGAAGTGATAGATTAAACGCATAAATGCACACTTCATGAATGTTTTCAATTAGGATTTAGTTCATTGCACATATCTCATATGCTCACTTCAAAAAAATATTTCAAATCAAATCAATGCGTATGATGCATAATTTCTAGAACTAATTTTTTTAAAAAAATATTTATAAATAATAAAATAATATCTATACAAATTTTTAGTGTTAATTTATATTCTTAACTACATATATAAATGAACTTTAATTGTAAGAGTTCAATAATACCATACTTTAATAACATAATTTAATTCACATAAGTGGGATTCAATACAGTCTTTTAATAATCTGAAGTTTGATTTAATGCTTTAAAAATTGCTAGGTAGGAGAGTTCAGATACATGGCATAGGAAAAATTGATTTGTATCCAAATGGCATTCATAAATGAGAATTGGCAGCTTACATGGATAATTTCAAATGCTAAGAAAATGTTTGGTCCACTATAAAATTTGACAGCCTGCGACTCAATTCGACCATAAAAAACTCACTATAGTTCAGAAGAGAGGAGAGGAAGAAGAGTAAGGATTTGATCGGTCCTAGAATCCTTCTTCCGATCAAACCCGGAAGAAGAGACGAACTCGATCAGGAGTTTGCCTCTTCCACCTCACGTGCTTTGCGCATGATTTTCTATATATATATATAGAGAGAGAGGTGGACTGGGCTCTGCTCGATCAGATCCCAGTCCATATTTGATCGGATTTTCGATCATTGGATCCGTGCGCACATGCTTAAAAAAGTGTGTCTAAAAAAAAAATCAGTCACGCTTGTGCCTAATTTTTTTTTTCAATTTTTTCAGCCTAAAAGCGCCTTTAGGCCAAAAAAAATTGAAAAAAATCCTGCACTTGAAAAAAAAGTTAAAAAAAAAAAAAAAAAGGTGCCTTCATGCGTCTTTTTTCTTTCTTTTTTTTAAAGGTTTTTTTTAATTTTTTTTTAATTTTTTTTTGACCCTAAAGGTTTTTTTTTTAATTTTTTTTAGACCTGAAGTCATCTTCAAGCTCAAAAAAAATTAATTTTTTATTTTATCAGGCGTGTAAACATAAGCATAGATGCGCACTGATCTAATAATCGAAGATCCAACCAGCTATGGAATCCAGTCGAATGGAATCTAATATATATATATATTTCTTATAGTTGCTTCATATCCGGGAAGATTTGGCTGAAAATCTCCTTTATAAGCTCTCCTGCTCAAAATTCTGGGTATCTATAGAATTTTCACACTAAATTGGTCTTTACCATTTCTTCAACTATTACAGCTCTCAAACCACTTTGTTCACAGCTGATTTGTGTTTCTGAGCCAACTCGTCCAGGAACGGTGACAATAAAAGGAAGGACTTTGCGTGCAGTCTCCAAAAAAAACCGCTGAAAGGCCAAAACATAAGGAAAGATGAATCAATTCTTTCCTATATCAATCAAATTTAGCAAGCCTATCACTTATCCATAACTTTCTCCTAAATTGGCTGACAGAAAAACAGAATTCAACATAAAGGTACCTCTCCATGGTAGAAAGCCTTTTTCCCAATCAAACAGACAACCACCTAAAAACAAATAAAAACAAACAGAACAACCAACAATCAAAACAGAGACCCCAATTTTTATCGTCATCCAAACATCTTCATCACCACATTCACCTAAAAATCAAAACTTTCTCCTCCGACTTTTTCGATAAAGGCTAAAATTCCCGTCAAGAAAATCAAGAACGGAGCCAAGAACGAAGACGGGTGCACAGATGAAACCGATCAGGTGTTTTTTTGAGTTCAAAACAGACAACCATCTTCTCCTCTGCCTCCTCCTCCTCCTCCCCTGCTTCTGTCCGACCCATTCTAAACACCGTCGCCGGAATCTTGCGTCGGAGAGTCCACCTCCTCCTCCTGCTCCCCCGCTTCCGTCCGACCCATTCTGAACACCGTCACCGGAATCTTATGTCGGAGAGTCGGAGCGTGCGATTTAAGAAGCTTGGGCCCCGGCGGTGGTACCTATTGCGGCAAAGGGGAAGACGAACAGAGGATCACCATCGGAGCGACCATCTTCTTCTCCTCCTCCTCCTCGCCGGAATCTTGCGTCGGAGAGTCCGCCTCCTCCTCCTCCTCCCGCGCTTCCGTCCGACCCATTTTTAACACCATCGCAGGAATCTTGCGTTGAAGAGTCGAAACGTGCGATTGAAGAAGCTTGGGCCCCGGTGGTGGTACCGATTGCGGCAAAGGGGAAGACGAACAGGGGATCGACATCGGAGCGACCATCTTCTCCTCCTCCCCCGCTCCCGTCCAACCCATTGAACGCTCGCGCCTAGACTTAGGACATCGGGCCCAAGCCCAACGGGCTAAATACTGTAGTGAGCGGTGCCCGCAAGGCATGCAAAACTCTTCGTCCAGCACGGCTCGAGAATTAACGACTCAGACTTAGCACGGCCGTTGGCCCATCAAGTCCGCTATATAACATCTCCAAATAAACTATGTCACGGCTCGTAACGGTTTCAAACGGACCATGCTAGGTATGATCCGTAACAGCTCCAAATGGATCAAACCTATCTATAATGATTAATATATATATTTTTAATTTTTTAAAAAATTCTAACAATTATTTTTCTTATTTTTACTATTTTGACTCTAAGTTGGAATCAGCTTTTAACGTTCTGCATAAAAGAGAAAGTAGGATGACGAATAAAATAATTGAGATGATGTTCTGCTTCAAAAATTGGCTGGATGTGAAAGCGAGACTTCAGGATAAAAAAAGACATGATACTGAATTTGATGATGAGAATGATTTATTTCTAATTTTTAATTTTTTAAAATTATATATTTTTATTTTTTTATTTATTGAGATGAGTCATCTTTATTTTTTTTTCTCTTTCTCTTTATATTCTAGATGTTAGGCCTAATTCCCTTCTTCTTTTGTATAATTTTGATTTATATTAATAAACTAGTAGGAATTCATGCCAAACCTTCCATCATTATAAGGTGATTTTTATTTTTATAAAAAAATTTAATATCTCCTATCTTTTTTTTATTTATCCCTCAATTTATTTTATTTTATAAAAAATATTTTTTAAAATAAAAACTTAAAAAATATAGCATGCCAAATGGGCCGTCCCTTGGCATGGCCCATATGGGCAGGCATGCGGGCCGTGCCGTGTCGTGCTTGGCCCTGCAGGCCGTGCTAGCCCAAGCCCTATAGGGCCGTGTTGGACCTAGGCCACGGGCCACCAAACCCCCAGCCCAGCCCGACCTCTAGGTTTGGGTCGTACCTACACAGCCTTCTATAGTGCTAGATGGGCCGTGCCAGGCATGATCCAATTCATGCCAGGGTGGGCTGATCCATGGGCGGCCCAGCCTAATGCCCAACTCTACTCACATCTTACGGAACTCGAAGCCCCTCCATAAAAATCTCAATACACGTGTCAAATGAAGAAATAAGTACATGATGAACGAAAATTTATTTTTTTATTTTAATATATATATATATATATATATATATATATATATTCATTGAGTTTCTTAAGCATTAATCTTTATATATATAGATTCATTGAGTTTTGTAAGCATTAATCTTTAAGCATGTACTCAACATTTCTCTTCCCCTTTTCTATAGTATCAACAAGCTCATGAATAGGATAAAAATTTATAATCAAACTTAATATTAGATTTAAAAATATATCAAAATGAGAGATGTATCAAATTCAAAAAATTAATATAAATAAATCATCTTTCTTTTAAAAACTTATCTTTTGATTCAAAATATACTTAAAATATATATTTTTTTAAAAAATTAGCTTGAATTGAATTGGCAAAAAGCTCTCCTCTTTTTTGAATGAATTTGACTAAATAATCAAATTATCAATCAAGTAATTACTTTGAGTTTGTAAAGGAAATAGAACTTGTTGGGGATAAATCCTGCTCCCATCGAAGTCCAGCTTGATGCTTAGTCTAATGCAACTGGTAATCACGAAAAAGCTTCAATCGAGAATTCTCCTCCAGCAGATGGACCCCAGTTGAACTCCTCCAACGACCAAACCTTAGCCAAACTCCTTCAGCCAACCGAACTCCTCAGCAATCGAACCCCAGCCGAACTCCTCCAGCGGTCGAGCCCTAGCCGAACTCCTTCAGCGGCTAAACTCCTCCAGCGGTCGAACTCCTCCCGAATTTCTTCTTCAGTCAAATTTCTCTGAGAGTCGAACTCCTTCCGGATCTCTTCTTCAGTCGGATGCCTCCAAAAGTCGAACTCCTTTCGGACTTCTCCTTCAGTCAAGTTTCTCTAGGAGCTGAATTCCTTCCAAATTTTTCCTTCAGTCGGATTCCTCCAGGAGCCAAACTTCTTCCGCATATCTCCTTCAGTCGGATGCCTTCAGAAGCCGAACTCCTTTCGGACCTCTCCTTCAGTCAAATTTCTTCATCAGCCAAACTTCTTCTAGATTTTTCCTTCAGTCGGATTTCTTCAGGAGCCAAACTCCTTCCGGACTTCTCCTTCAGTCGAATTTCTCCATCAGCCGAACTCCTTCCGGATTTTTCTTTCAGTCAGATTCCTCCAAGAGCTGAACTCCTTCCGAACTTCTTCTTCAGTCAGATTTCTCCATTAGTCGAATTCCTTCCGAATTTTTCCTTCGGTTGGATTCCTCCAGGAGCCAAACTCCTTCCGAATTTTTCCTTCAGTCAAGTGCCTCCAGGAGCCGAACTCCTTCCGAACGTCTTCTTTAGTCGGATTTCTCCATCAGCCAAACTCCTTCTAAATTTCTCTTTCAGTCGGATTCCTCTAGGAGCCGAACTCCTTATGAATTTTTCCTTCAGTCAAGTTTCTCCATCAGTCAAACTCCTTCCGAATTTCTTCTTCAGTCGGATTCCTCTAGGAGCCGAACTCCTTACGGATTTTTTCTTTAGTCAAATTCCTTCAGGAGCCGAACTCCTTTCGAATTTCTTCTTCAGTCAAGTTTCTTTAGGAGCCGAATTCCTTCTGAATTTCTTCTTCAGTCGGATTCCTCCAGGAGCTAAATTTCTTTCGGATTTCTCCTTCAGTCGGATTCCTCCAGGAGCTAAACTCCTTCCAGATTTCTCCTTCAGTTGAGTTTCTCCAAGAGTCAAACTTCTTCCAAATTTTTTTTCAGTCAGATTCCTCCACGAACCGAACTCCTTCCAAATTTTTCCTTCAATCAAGTTCCTCCAGGTGTCGAACTCCTTACGAATTTCTCCTTTAGTTAGATTCCTCTAGGAGCCAAACTCCTTTTGAACTTCTCCTTCAGTCGGATTCCTCCACTAGATTACTTTCAGATTTCAGCTAGCATTCCTTCCGGATGATCCCCTCTAGCCATATTTTCTTTAGAAATTCGAACTCCTTTGGAATTGATGTATGTCAAAGCTCTTCACCAACCAATGCCTGCTTCCTTCGAACTTCGACTATTAAATCTCAACGAACGGCTATGTCACGACAACGGATACCTCTCTCCATAACAAACTCCATGTGGCCTCGAGCGGCCCACTATCGGACAGTTACGACCGTCATTATCAGTCTGCTACAAACTTCATCTATAAAAAGAGATTCTTCAGATACATTTTTTCTAAGCTCTCTTCTTCTTCTCAAAATTTTACTGAATTTTTATCTGAGCACTCCATTTCTATTGGTCAGAAGAGCTGATTTGATCATCGGAGGATCCTATCGGAGCCATCACCACCGACTCCAGATGAAACTTTATTTTGCAGGTCATCAGCGGCGACCTCTTCTTTCTTAACTCCAGTTCGATCCGATGTCAACTAGATTCTGCACCAATAATATTGATATACTCTTGATATGATACTATGTGAGTCAAATATATACACACACGTTCTGAACTTAATAAATTGATAACTCTTAAAGAAAAGAAAAGAATATTTTTTGAAAAATTGAACATATCTTATTCTTGGCTTTGATACTCTAAATTCTTTATTATAAAAAGCTTAATTCCTTTTGAATTTATGAAGTTCAAAGCATCTTTATAATTGAATTTGAAAATCTATCTAATGAATCAATTTTATTCAAGAAGGGGTAGTTATATTTATTTTGAAGATACATATATTGTGATGAAAAAGAAAGAAGAAATTCAATCTAAATTTATTATAAAATTTAAAAGAGAGATAGTATCTCAAACTTAAAAATCCAAATTCAAGTGAAGAAAGAAATATTTTTGAGACTTTAAAATTTGAATTTGAAAGTTAGAAAACCTAAATTTAAAGATTAAATTTATATTAAATGTACTCAATCTAAAAGAAAAAGGATTAAAAAAGTCAAAAAGTAAAATTATTCAATAGTAATTATAAAAATAGAAGGAGAGATGTTTGTTGAATACTATCTAGCTTTGATTGAAAATGCTAATTAATTTATCTTGAGAAAATTAATTTTTGATCTTAAATTTTTAAATAATTGTATTATACTTTTCTTAATTTGAGCTTTCATGTGATGATCTTTTAAATTTGATTTATATGATTATTTTTGATAATTAATTAGAGTTAAAATCAATTTAAAATATATTCTTATTCTAAATAAATTAATTTTGATATATACTTTCAATTTTGAAACTCATTTAAAAATTTGAATATAATATAGAATTTTTGATGTATCTTGAAAATTTTTTATAAAATTATTTATTACAAAATAATTTTTACTCAAAAAATAAATTTGAAAAAGTAACTCTCATTTACTTTGATATTATCATTGATTTGCTTGATACATGCCTTGTCTAACCTTAAATGACTAAGTTTTATAAGAAAAGAAAAGAATAGATGTTGAAGTAAATGTTATGCTTGATTTCACTACTCAAATTCTTTGAAAAGTTCTATTGGTATAGAATCTAGTTGATGCCAGATCGAGCTGAAGTTGAGAAAGAAGAGGTTGCCGTCGGTGATCTACAAAATAAAGTTTCATTCGGAGTCCATGGTAGTGGCTCCGACAGGATTCTCCGACGATCAAGTCAGCTCTTCTGACCAACAGAAATAGAGTGCTCAGGCAAGAATTCAGTAGAATTTTGGGAAGAAGAAGAGAGGTTAGAGAAAACATATCTACAGGATCTCTTTTTATAGATGGAGCCTGTAGTAGACTGATGGTAATGGCCGTAACCATCCGGTAGTGGGCCGCTCAGAGCCACGTGGAGTTTGTTATGGAGAGAGATGTCCGTTGTCGTGATGTGGCCATTCGTTGAGATTTAATAGTTGAAGTTCGAAGGAAGCAAGCATTGGTTGGTGAAGAGCTTTGACATACATCAATTCCAGAGGAGTTCGGACTCTTAAAGAGAATACGACTAGAAAAGATCATCCGAAAGGAATGCTAGCTGAAATCTGAAAGTAATCTGTTGGAGGAATCCAACTGAAGAAAAAGTTCGGAAGAAGTTTGGCTCCTATGGGCATTCGATTGAAAGAGAGGTCCGGAAGGAGTTCGGCTCGTGGAGGCATGCAACTGAAGGAGAGGTCTAGAAGAAGTGAAGACGTTTGGCTCCTGGAGGAACTTGACTGAAGAAAAAGTTTGAAAAGAGTTCGGCTCCTGGAGGCATCCGACTGAAGGAGAGATCCGAAAGGAGTTTGGCTCTCGAAGAAATTTGACTAAAAAAAAAATTCGGAAGGAGTTCGACTGCTGGAGGAGTTCAGCCACTGAAGGAGTTCGACTAGAGCTCGATAATTGGAGGAGTTCGGTTGGGGTTCGATTGCTGAGGAGTTCGGCCGACTGAAGGAGTTCGGCTAAGGTTTGACCATCGAAGGAGTTCGGCTAGGGTTTGACTATTGGAGGATAATTTTTGATCGAAGCTCTTCCGTGATTACCAGTTGCATTAGGCTAAGCATCAAGTTGAACTTCGACGGAAGTAGGATTTATCTCCAATAATAGTTCTTCCACTTTTAAGTTCGAAATTTGAAGAAAGAGAGTACAAAAAAGGTGACTGTCGAAGTCCTCTTCCGAGCACTACACCCATTGGGGTTGAAGCTCGTGGGAGATCTTACCTCCAGTCGAAGTTGGTGCAGAATCTTATCTTTAGTTAAGGTTGAAGTTGAAGTTGAAGCTTGGGGAAGATCTTATCTCTAGCCGAGGTTGGAGGAGATCTTGTCTCCAATTGAGATTGGCATTGAAGCTCGGGGGAGATCTTATCTTCAGTCAAGGTTGAAGAAGATCTTATATCCTGTTGAAGGGTTGGAGCTCAGGAAAGATTATATCTCCAATCAAGGTTGAAGTTGAAGCTCGAAAGAGATCTTATCTCTAGTTAAGATTGAATAAGATCTTATCTCCTGCCGAGTTAAAGTTGAAGTTAAAGTTGAAGCTCGGGAGAGATCTTATCTCCAACCAAGGTTGATGTTGAAGTTAAAGCTCGGAGGAGATCTTATCTCCAGCCGAGGTTAACGTTCAAGTTGAAGCTCGGAGGAGAATTCTAGTCCCAGATTTTAGTGCTTGCTGCTTGTTGCGGACGTCGAGTTCGTTATGGATGCCAGGCTTGTTGTGGACGTCGGACTTATTATGGACATCGAACTAGGATCTCTCTTACAAATCAGGATAAGGTTCTGCCTTTCGTATTTGACGTAGTCAGGTTATCGTGTGAAAGCATGTGTAAGAATTCTCCATCGAGCTTCTTTCTTCTCCACATCTTTAGTCAATGGTGTTCCGACCTTTGCTCATGCTAGGACGAGATTCTCCTCATGTCCCTAACAGACTATAGGGGCGTATTTAGGGTTATTGTCGGAGCCTCTCTTCTCACCTCATCTAAAATGAACAAGAATTTCAACTTTGCTCACGTTAGGATGAGATTCTTCTCCTATTTCTAATGGACCGTGGGGGTACATAAGGGCCGTTGTCAGGACCTCTCCCCCTCTTATCTAAAATGAATGAGGTCTTCGACTTTGCTCACGTGAGGATGAAATTCTCCTCATGTTCTTAATGAGCTGCGGGGGCACATAAGGGCCATTGTCAGAACCTCTCCCCCCATCTCATCTAAAATGAATGAGGTCTTCAACTTTGCTCATGTTAGGATGAGGTTCTCCTCCTTTTTCTAACATGCTATGGGGGTACATAAGGATCGTTGCTAGGGCCTCTCTCCATCTCATCTAAAATGAACGAGATCTTCGACTTTGCTCACGTTATGATGAGGTTCTCCTCTTGTTCCTAATGGGCTGTGGGGGCACATAAGGGCCATTGTTAGGGCTTCTCCCCCCATCTCGTCTAAAATGAATGAGGTCTTCGACTTTGCTCACGTTAGGATGAGGTTCTCCTCTTGTTTCTAATGGGCTATGGGGACGTATAAGGACCATTGTCAGGGCCTCTCTCCTCATCTCATCTAAAATGAATGAGGCCTTCGACCTTACTCATGTTAGGATGAGGTTCTCCTCCTGTTTCTAACATGACCATTATTGATTGCTTCTTTTCTGTCATCACATAGTTTTTGCACCAAGAAACAATAATGTTGAAACGGAGGAGTTTTATTGAAGAAAAATTATTGGCAGTACATTCTCAGATTCTCTGAGTTTCAAGATCATGAGAGCATTTTTTCTTCGAGCTTCTTCAGGCGTTAAGTTTCAGGCTGGATGACCTTCTCTACTTCATACGAGCCTTTTCAATTTGGGGTAAGCTTTCCCTGACTCTGAGGCTGAGAGATGGCGGCTTGCTAAAGTACTAAGCCCTCTAGAGATAGCATTGATGATGCCGAAAGGTGGTCGATCTTCTTGTTGTTCCTCCCTCATTGGTGGTTCTAGCTACGGTAGCACCCTTGGCTGATCTTCTCTTACTTCAGGCCGGCATCTGTGGAGCATTGAGGGGGGCGTAGTTGTGAAACCTTCTGGGAAAAACTTCTTCGCGTCCATCCATCGGGGCTTCTTTGATGATGAGCTCGAGGAGGAGTTCGGGCTCGCTTGTACTCGAGGAAAGTCCGTGAGCACGATCGAACTTCATTCGGCCCTCCATCAGTCATGGATTTACTAGACTCGTCCGTCTGCTGCTCTCCTGCGGCTTTCTCATCTCTCAATTTAAAGGCTTCTTCCTCTCGGGCATATCCTTCAGCCCGAGCTAGCAGCTCGATAAAGTCCTTGGGGTACTTCTTCTTCAGGGAGAACAACAAATCATTCTTCTAAAGATCGCCCTTGAGTGCGGCCATTGTAATAGATTGGTCTAGATTTCGAACCTCCAATGCAGCAGCGTTAAACTGAATGACATAAGTCTAGATAGATTCTCCCTCTTTCTGCTTGATATTCATCAGAAAATCTGAACTTCGGTGCAGACGTCGGCTGCTGATGAAGTGAGCCGCAAATTGATAGCTTGTCTGATCAAAGAAGAAGATCGTACCCAGCTTCAACATCAAGTACTAGTTTTCTGCTACTTTCTTTAAGGTAAATAAAAAAGCTCGACATAAGATGGCGTCTGGTGCACTATGGAGCAGCATCATAGTTTGAAAAGCCTCTGGATGATCGATCGGATTAGAGGTTTCATCGTAGCTTTCAAATCGAGGGAAGCTCGAAGTTCGGTGGAATGAGCTCTTGCATAATTCGGAGGAAGAAAGGGAGGATCGGTGCGGACATCGTCATAGTGAGCCGGGGCGACATGGTTGAGCTCCTCAATCCATCGATCCATCCCCCAAAGTTTCTGATCGAGGATGTCATCTCGATCGTAGACTTTGGAAGGCTTCCGACTATAGATGGAGAAGGTTTCTTTTGGAGAAGAATCACGATCCGAACAAGGATCCTTTGCTCTCTATTTTTTCTTTTTAGAGGCGATGGGTATGCTAGCATAAGTACTTTTTCTTGGGATCGATTCTTGATATCTCGATGGTGGGTTTCCTGGCGAAATCACCATCAGGGGCTGCCACATGGTCTGCACCATCTCGGTGAGGCCCTAAACCCATTGCATTAGCAGGTTAAATTGCTCCAGATCTACCATGGCCACCGATGGAGGAGGAGATTGAAGCATCAATGCTGGAGCCGAAATGGATGGGTCTAGCTTAAATCTAATGGTAGAAGTGATAGATCTCCTGGTAGTCGTCTTCTTTAGAGGCATTTCTTGGGACTAAGGAGAGGATGGAGATGGGCCTTCGAGAAGAAGATTCACAGGGTCGGTTGAGTACTTCTTTAAGAACAAGGATACCTAAAAAATAGAGGGCCCTTCCTTCGACGTTAATCCTATTGGTGCAGAATTTGGTTGACGCCGGATCGAGTTGGAGTTAAGAAAGAAGAGGTCACCATCGGTGACTTGCAAAATAAAGTTTCGTCCGAAGTCGGTGGTGGCGGCTCCGGTAATACCCTCCGATGATCAAGTCAGCTCTTCTGACCAACAAAAATGGAGTGCTCAAGTAAGAATTCAGCAGAATTTTGGAAAGAAGAAGAGAGCTTAGAGAAAACATATCTAGAGGATCCCTTTTTATAGACGGAGTCTGTAGCAGACTGATAGTGACGATCGTAACCGTTCGATAGTGGGCCGCTCGGAATCACGTGGAGTTTGTTATGAAGAGAGGTGTTCGTTGCCGTGATGTGGCTGTTCTTTGAGATTTAATAGTCGAAGTTTGGAGGAAGCAGGCATTGGTTGGTGAAGAGCTTTGACATACATCAATTTCAGAGGAGTTTGGATTTCTAAAGGAAATACGGCTATAGATGATCATTTGGGAGGAATGCTAGCTGAAATCCAGAAGTAATCTGCTGGAGGTTTCCGACTGAAGAAGAAGTTCGGAAGGAGTTTGGCTCCTGGAGGCATCCGACTGAAGGAGAGATCCGAAAGAAGTTTGGCTCTTGGAGGAATTTGACTGAAGAAAAAATTCGAAAGGAATTTGGCTCTTGGAGGCATCCGACTGAAGGAGAGATCTGAAAGGAGTTTGGCTCCCGGAGGAATTTGACTGAAGAAGAAATTCGAAAGAAGTTCGACTACTGAAAGAGTTCGACTAGGGCTCGGCCACTGGAGGAGCTCGGCTGAGATTTGGTTGCTGAGGAGTTTGGTCGGCTGAAGAAGTTCGGCTAAGATTTGGCCATCGGAGGAATTTGATTGGGATCCGACTGCTGAAGTAGAATTTTCGATCGAAGCTCTTCCGTAATTATCAGTTGTATTAGGCTAAGCATCAAGCTGAACTTTGACGGGAGTGGAGTTTATCCCCAATAAATATCAAATAAATTTGAGACATAATATTTATTTATTTTTTAAAAAATAATGCAATAAAATGCAAGATAAGAATGATATCATTAATACTAAGTTTGAAATTTTTTTTAAGAAGAATCTTTTTGATACCAATTATAAAAATTTAAACCAAATCATGATTTTTTTAAAAATTTGATACCACTTAAAAATTAATCTACAAATTTAGCTTGATACCAATCATTTTAGTTTTGAAGTGATAAAAATGAATCATTTCAAATCAAATAGTTTTGAAAATTTAAAATGATAAATTAATTTGAATTGGTATCAGCAAATTAGTCAAAGCAAATCTTAAAAGGATTTTTAATTATTCTTAAAAAAACTAGCTCTTCCTTTTCTTAAGAAATATTTAGCATGCAATTATATTCAAAAAAAAATATATATTTTTGATTTTATCTCATATAATATCTTATCAACAATATAGCTATACAAAATCATATTTGAGATAAAAATGTTCTTCGCTTTTTGCCAAAAGAAAAATTAATGAAATACAAGACAAATAGTGAGCCATTTGATATCAATTGATTAAAACTAAAGTTCTCTTCAAATATTTGGCTTTAAAGATAAATGATAGCTTCTTTGAAATATTTTACTTGATATCAATATCCAAAGATTCAAGAAGAGTATTTTTTAAATTAATTTTTTAAAATCAATCAATCGAAAGAAAGCATGAATGTTGATCAATAAATTCTCTTTTAAGATCAAAACTGATTTCTTGATACCAATTGATTGTCAAAAAGAATGATGATATAATCAAAATATGTGAAGTATAAATAGTTGCTCAAGATGAATCAAATGATCAAAACTATAAGAATGCTCAAATAAATCTATAAAATAAGTAAAGTACAATTGTTTATCCATAATTTTTCTTATTAAGTTTAAGAAAGATTTCTCTTCTTAAGTTCAAGAAAGATTTTTCTTTTAAGATTAATAATGATTTTTCTAAATAAATCAAATAAATAAAATTACATGAAGGATCAAATAATTGGAGCAAAATATAAATATCTATCAATGATTTCTTATCATGTTCAAAGATCATTTCTCTTTCTAATTTTGTTTTCTCTCTTTATTTTTAAGAATAAATATTAGAAAATTCATTTTTCTTAACTCTCTCCTCTTTTTTAAAAAATTATGCATATTATTTAATTTAATTAAACATGAAGAATATACAAGATGTAAATGAGCTATCTCTATCAAAAGTGGATTACTAGGGTCATTATAGCTTTAAGAAAAAATTCTAGAATCCTAAGACAGTAGGTTATGGTGATATAGGATGAAGGCCCAGAGTTTCAAACTAGATGGCAGAGGGGTCTAGAGAGGATTATGGCTTGAGAAAAATGGAAATAGAATGATAGAGCCTTGGGATATTTGTAACAAAGAAATCCATCTCAGATACAGAGGTCGACTCCTGTTAAATCAAGAGTCAGCTCCTAGAGAGGAGTTGACTCCAATGAAACCTAGAGTCGGCTTCTCACGTAACTATTTTTTTTTCTTGAAAGTGTGAGTTGACTCCTCAAAGTAGAAAAAAGTTCAAGGAGTTTTTTTTTTGTTGATTCAAGGAGAATTTGATCAAAGTGAATTGAAATTAATAGGCAATAAAATTAAGGATCAAGAACGTTATTCAAATCAATTTAAAAAATAAAAATATTAATGAATAAGGAGTATGATAATCAATCAAATTAAATCAAGATTAGGTCAAGGAAAAAATAGATAAAGGCTCTATGAGTTTAGTTCAACTAGAGAATTTCAAATCTTAAAGGTTATCCTAGGATGCAATGCACATTAATCAAGTACTTGACTTTTTTAATTGAATATCTTATCTTCAAGTACCTAAATCATGTAATTTTTAAAAAAAATTTAAAAATTAAGCATTTTATGAGGGAATGTCAAAGTTAGTTTTATTTATCATTTTTGTAATCAAATAGATTTATAGACAATCATACTTCTTTCATTTTAAATTTCTTGAACAAATATTTGATATGAAAAAACTAAGATATCATGCTGAATTTTAAGAGAATTTCAGTTCATATCAACTTAAATATGATACATAGAGGAGAGAATGTTGATTTTTTTTAAAAAAAATCTTTAATGTAAATTCTATATGTTCAAACATTTAGATCATAGAGTATGAGAATTATCAATAGAAATAAATCATCAAAATCAATCAAATATACTCAACAATTTAAGAGTTGAGTCAAATCAGATCAAGTTAAAAATACAAGCTTTGACCCAACCCAACATACCAATAAGGTCCAAGTCCACACCTAACCCAATCCATGGGTCTTCAAATATAGACTAGGTTAGGTTTAATCAAGTCATGGTCAAGTCAAGTCACTAGTCGACCCAACCTATTTTCAAGATTACTAGCAAACATCCTATCATCTAATTTCTGTTCTTGGATTATATTGATGCTACATTGGTATGTTGTCCATAACTTTCTCATTTGTGCTCTAATTATAGGATTCAAGTAGGGTTTGAAAGCTTACTTGATACTAGACTTGATGAAAGTGTTTGAGCTAAAAATTCATCCAATGCTAATCAAGCTAGACAAGATCAAAGGAGAATAGCATATTCAATAAATGAAAGTGGAAGAGTTAAAGATAAACTGATGATTCCATCAATTTTTCTTAGTTTGGTATCCTGATATTTTTCAATTCCTCTACTTTTCATATTTAATACTTTTATTTGTTTTCACTTATAATTTCATTTTTTTACCCTAATCTCAATTTTATCTTAATTTTATATTTTTTATGATTTTTATGTTTTATTGTCCTAACTTATTTTTTTATTTCTATTTGATGTATTTATTTCTTCTCTTTATGATCTTGTTTTTGTTATACTTTACTGTATGGATATTATTATCTTTCTTTTAGTTTCTAGTCCTTATTTTAAGTACATCATGTTTTAGCATTTCAAAAGTTTTCATATATTTTTTATATTTTATTTGCAATCTATTTTAGTTTTTCTATTTTTTCTTCTTTTGTATTTTATTACCTTTTTAACATGTTTCCTTTTGATTGTAGTTTGTTTCATATAATTTTATTTTTTTATTCATCATATGTTATATATTTATTTTTATATTTTGGTTTATTAGCTTGAATTATTCTATTTCCTTTTCAAATTATAAATTTTATGTTGTTTTGCAGTACTATGTCATCCTAGTTTGCAATTTGTTTTGTTTAAGTCTTGCCTTTTTAAAATTATATTTGGATATTTATTTCATATTTTTCTATTGCTTGCTTTATTATATTGTGTTTCTTTTTTTTATATGATATGATTTCTTATTTTATTTTTTTATCATTTTTTGTTGATGCTAATCCCAAAAGTATATGCATTCATATAATTGTGTCTTACTTAAACATGCCAATTTGCTATTTTTTTTATCAAAAAAAAAATTCTATTGAAGATTTAAAGGCAAGTTAGCCCTTTTTTTTTTATTTGTCTCTTATAACTACTCGACATCAATCCTCCTTGTTATAATAACCTTTCGAGGCATCATCATCATCATTATTTAAAAAATTATCTATCCAAATCAGTTAAATTGATTCAAATTGCTAATAGTTGCAAGAGTATTATTTTTCCTCGTGGATATAAGTTTGCACATGCTAGTATACTAGTGAATTTAGAGGAGTATTTTTTTTATGGACCCACATGCTTGAGAAAGGCTAGTCCATATCTACACCACTATGAACTCATATCAAATATTATATGTGGGTATAACATTGGAAAATGAATTAATCTTGTTTTGGATTTCAATCCAACATATGGTTCAATTTAAATCATATGCATTGTAAGATCTAACCTTGATCCAATACATACATACATACAAATACACATACACCCACCCACCCACACACACATATATATTGATGGAATTCTTTCAACTCCCTTACGAAAATGCTCTTCTTTTAAAGTAAACATGCCTTCTATATTTAATATCTAATGATTATTAAAATGAAGATGTACATGAACTGAACCAAGATCTATATTTGCCTAACTTAGAAATATTGATGGAATCAACATCATTCTTCAAATGCTCCAAGAATCCTAAATCTTTGGGATTTTCATGGATTTTATTTGACCATAGTCCTTGTCTTTCTCTATTTATGCAAGATTATTGACTTTTTTAAAAGGAAAAGCATATATAAATCCAATCAAAATCCCACTTGTCACATATATATTTCCTAAAATAATAATAAATAATGATAATAGTTTAAATGGTTAAAACATTTTAAGAAGTTATATTTTATAAGAAGTTATGTTTTATAAGGAGGTCTAATAATCTAAACTTTTAAAGAGTTTTAATTTCTTGGGAAGTTTCTAGTCATTGCGGACTTTTACAATGTTAAATTATGGAAAGTTACATTATTTCTCAAAAGAAACGTATCTAACATTCAAACTTCGTAGCGTAGCATCTAAAAAAAACTTGTGCGGCGTTTAAACTCTTATAAATCTATCAAGATTTGAGAAACCAAGTATAATAGAACTTCCTTTCCTGAGTTTTTATCTCTAGCTATTTTGATAATTTTTTTCTTCTTGGGGTATGGTTCTTATGAGAGAAAAATTCTAGAGTGCATATTGAATTTTTCTTGGTTAGGCATTGTATCCTAAGGTTAGTATTTCCAAGTTGCTATCTGCATCAATGATGGACAAACATCACCTGTTGGGGATAATTTCCGCTCCCGCCGAAGTCCAGTCTGATGCTCAGCCTAATGCAACCAATAGTCACGAAAGAGCTTCAGCGAACGAGCCTTAACCAAACTCCTTCAACTGATCGAACTTCTTAGCGGCTGAGCCCCTTCCAAACTCTCCAATGGTCGAGTCTTAGTCGAATCCCTTCAACCGACCGAACTTCTCAGCGGTTGAGCTCTAGTCGAACTCGTACAGAAGCCGAACTCCTTTCGAACTTCTCCTTTGATCGAACTCCTACAGAAGCTGGATTTTCTTCGAGGTTCTCCTTTAATCGGGCTCCTACAGGAGCCGAACTTCCTCTGAACTCCTCAACGATCGAGCCCCGATCGAACTCCTCAGCAATCGAGCCCAAGCTGAACTCCTTCCAAATCGCTCCTACAATCGAATTCCTCTAGAAGCCTCTAGGAGTCGAACTCTTTTCGGATCGCTCCTACAGTCGGACTCCTCCAAGAGCCCAACTTCTTTCGGATCTCTCCTACAGTCAGACTTCTCCAGGAGCCAAACTCCTTCCGGATCGCTCCTGTAGTTCGAACTCCTCCGAGAGCCGAACTTCTTTTAGATCGCTCCTACAATCGGATTTCTTCAGGAGCCAAACTCCTTTCGAATTACTTCTTTAGTTGGACTCCTCTAGGAGCCAAACTTCTTTCAGATCGCTCCTGTAGTTCAGACTCCTTCAGAAGCCGAGGTCCTTCTAGATCGCTCCTGCAGTCAAATTCCTTTGAGAGCTGACATCCTTTCGGATTGCTCCTACAACCGGATTCCTACAGTAGCTGACCTCATCCCGGATTACTCTTACAGTCGGGCTCTGAATGCATGCTTCCATCAGAAGATATGGCCATCACTATCAGTTTGGCGACACCGCTCTCTCCATAACAAGCCTCATGCGGTCCACGATCGGACGACATGACTGTCACTATCAGTCTGATGATACCTCTCTCTCCATATTGAATTTTATGTAGCCTCGAACGGTCTGCTATCAGACGGTATGATCATCACTATCATTCAAGCTCCGTCTATAAAAGAGATCCTCCAGATATTTTTTCTCTAAGCTCTTCTCTTCTCTCTAAAACTCTGTCAAACTCATTTCTGAGCACTCCATTTCTGTTGGTCAGAAGAACTGACTTGATCATCGGAGGATTCTATCGGAGCCACCACCACCGACTTCGGACGAAATTTTATTTTGTAGATCACTGACAGCGATCTCATCCTCCTCCACTCCAGCTCAATCCGGCGTCAATCAAATTCTGCACCAATAGAATTGACGCTAGAGGAAGAACCCTTTACTCTTGAAGTTTTCTTATTCTTAAAGGAGTGCTCAACGACGATCTCTCTCTTTCCTCTCTAAAGATCTTCCTTCTTCCTCTCTGGAGTTCTTTCTCAAGAGAAAATGCCTCCCAAGAGAGCTTCGATCCGATGATCGACGGCCTCCACGGTCTGATTTCATCTAGATCCATCTACTTCTACTTTAGCCCTAGCAACTCAGGTTCCACCTATAGCCGTAGTAGATGCGGAGCAGTTCAACCTACTGATGCAGTGGGTTCAGGGCCTCATCAAGATGGTGCAGGCCATGCAGCAGCCCCCAGCGGTGACTCCATCAGGAAATCCACCATCAGGATATCAGAAATCGACCCCAGAAAAGAGTATTCAGGCTAGCATACCATCACTCCTGAAAAAAAAAAAAGAGAGTAGAGGATCCATGTTCGGATCATGGTTCTTCTTTGGAGGAGATCTTTCCCATTCGTAGCTGAAAGCCCTCTAAGATCTGCAACTAAGATGACACCCTCGATCACAGATTGCAGAAGATGGACCGATAGATTAAGAAACTTCGCCATGTCACCCCAGCTTATTATGATGATGTCTGCATCGATCCTTCCTTCTCTTCTCGAATTATGCAAGAGTCCATTCCGCTGAACTTCAAGCTTCCTCAATTTGAAAGCTACGATGGAACATCTAATCCAGTCGATCATTTGGAGGCCTTCTAGACCATGATGCTACTCCATGGCGTACCAGATGTCATATTATGTTGAGCTTTTTCATCTACCTTAAAGAAAATGATAAAAAATTAGTACTCAGCATTGAAGCTAGGTACGATCTTTTCTTTTGATTAGATGAGCCATCAATTTGTGGCTCACTTCGTCAGCAGCCGACGTCCGTGCCGAGGTTCGAATTTCTTGATGAATGTTAAGTAGAAGCAGGGAAAAGCTATCCGAGCTTATGTCACCCAATTTAACACTACTACTTTGGAGGTCTTAAATCCAGACCAATTTGTTGCCATGGCCGTACTCAAGAATGGCCTTCAGAAGAATGACTTGCTGTTCTTTTTGGAGAAGAAGTATTGTAGGAACTTCGCCGATCTGCTGGCTCGAATTAAGAGATATGTCTATGTGGAAGAAGCCTTCAAGTTGAAGGACGAAGAAGCCTTAGGAGAGTGACGAACGGACGAGTCTAATAGACCCATCATCGATGGAGGGTCGAGTGAAGTTCCACCGTACTCACGGACTCCCATCGGGCATAAGTGAGTCTGAAGCTTGTCATCAAGAAAGCTCTGATAGAAGGATGCGAAGAAGTCCTCCTTTCGGAAGGTTCCACAACTATGCCATCCTTAATGCTCCTCAAACTCAAGTTCTGATAGAAATTAAGAGTCAGCTACCAAGACCAGAGAAATTATGGTCTCCTCCGAACAAGCGCAATCGAAGTAAATACTATCTCTACCATCGTGACCACGACCATGATATTGAGGAATGCATTCAGCTCCAAGATGAAATCGAGGAGCTCATCTCGAAGCTCATTAGGAGGGGTCGGTTGTGTCAATTCCTCCAATGCCAGTCTGAAGCAAGAGAAGATTGGCTAAGAGCGCTGTCGTAGCCAGAACCACCCATGATGGGAGAACAACAAGAAGGTCGACCGTCTTCCGACGTCATCAACATTACCTCTGAGGGGGCTTGGTACTTCGATGATCCATCATCTCTCAATCTCAAAGCCAAGAGGAGCTTGCTCGAAATTGAGAAGGCCAGCATGAGATAGAAGAGGTCATCCAATCTGGAGCTTATCGCTTGAAGAAACTTGGAGGAACAACGCTCCCACGACCTTGAAACACAGAGAATCTAGAAATGTGCTGTCAGTAATTTTTCTTCAATAAAATTTCTTCATTTCAATATTATTATTTTTTGATGCAAAAACTATGTGATAATAGGAAAGGAGCAATTAATAGTGGCCATGTTAGGAATAGGAGGAGAACCTCATCCTAACATGAGCAAGTCGAAGTCCTTTAACCTCGGCTAGAGATAAGATCTCTTTCGAGCATCCGACTCAACCTCGATCAGAGATAAGATCTCTTCCGAGTGATCGAGCCAACCTCAGATAGAGATAAGATCTCTTTCAAATGATGGAGCCAACCTCAACCAGAGATAAGATCTCTTCCGAGCATCCGAGTCAACCTCGGCTAGAGATAAGATCTCTTCTAAGCGATCGAGCCAACCTCGGCTAGAGTTAAGATCTCTTCCAAGCAATCGAGTCAACCTTAACTAGAGATGAGATCTCTCTCGAGTGATCGAACCAACCTCGGCTGCAGAAGATAAGATCTCCTTCGAGTCAGCCTCGGCTATTGGAGATAAGATCTCCCTCGAGCCAACCTCAACTGCAGGAGATAAGATCTCCCCCGAGCTTCAACCTCGATTAGAGATAAAATTTATTTCGAGCGTTCGAGTCAACCTCGGCAAGAGATGAGATCTCTCCCGAGTGATCGAGCCAACCTCGGCCAGAGATAAGATCTCTTTCGAGCGATCGAGACAACCTCAACTAGAGATAAGATCTCTTTCGAGTGACTGGGCCAACCTCGACTACAGGAGATAAAATCTCTTTCGAGTCAACCTCAGCTGCTGGAGATAAGATCTCTCCTGAGCCAACCTTGGCTGCAGGAGATAAGATCTCCTCCGAGCTTTAACCTCGATCAGAGATAAGATCTCTTCCGAGCATCCGAGTCAACCTCGACTAGAGATAAGATCTCTCCCGAGCGATCGAGTCAACCTCGGCTAGAGATAAGATATCTTTTCGAACGTCCGAGCCAACCTCGGCTAGAGATAAGATCTCTCTCGAACGATCGAGTCAATCTCGATCAGGGATAAGATCTCTTTCGAGCATTCGAGTCAACCTCGACTAGAGATAAGATCTCTTTCAAGCGACCGAGCCAATCTCGTTCAGAGGTAAGATCTCTTCCGAGCGATCGAGTCAACCTCGACTAGAGATGAGATCTCTTCTGAGTGATTGAGCCAACCTCAGCCACAGGAGATAAGATCTCCCTCGAGTTAACCTCGACTGCTGGAGATAAGATCTTCCTTGAGCCAACCTTGACTATAGGAGATAAGATCTCTTCCTAGCTTCAATCTCGATCAGAGATAAGATCTCTCCCGAGCGATCGAGCCAACCTCGGCTAGAGATAAGATCTCTCTCGAGCGACCGAGCCAATCTCGGTTAGAGATAAGATCTCTTCCGAGCTAACCGAGTGATCGAGATAACCTTGACTAGAGATAAGATCTCTTCCGAGTGATCAGACCAACCTTGGTTGTAGGAGATAAGATCTCCTCCGAGTCAACCTCGGCTGCTGGAAATAACATCTCCCTCGAGCCAACCTCGACTATAGAAGATAAGATCTCCCCGAGCTTCAACCTCGACCAAAGATAAGATCTCTCTCAAGCGTCCGAGCCAATCTTGGCTAGAGATAAGATCTCTTCCGAGCGACCGAGCCAACCTCGACTGCAGGAGGTAAGATCTTTCTCGAGTCAGCCTCGATTGTTGGAGATAAAATCTCTCCGAGCCAACCTCGACTGTAGGAGATAAGATCTCTCCCGAGCTTCAACCTCAGCTGTAGGAGATAAAATCTCTCCCGAACTTCAACCTCGGTTAGAGATAAGATCTCTTCCAAGTGCCTGAGTCAACCTTAGTTAGAGATAAGATCTCTTTCGAGCGATCGGACCAACCTCAACTGCTGGAGATAAGATCTCCCCCGAGTCAACCTCGGCTGTAGGAGATAAGATCTTCTCTGAGCTTCAACATCGGCTGTAGGAGATAAGATCTCCCCCAAGCTTCAACCTTGATTATAGGAGATAAGATCTCTCCCGAGTCAATCTCGATTACTGGAGATAAGATCTCTCCCGAGCCAACCTCAGCAGTAGGAGATAAGATCTTCTTCGAACTTCAATCTCGACTAGAGATAAGATCTCTTTCGAGCGACTGGGCCAACCTCGATTGTAGGAGATAAGATCTCCTCCGAGCTTTAACCTCGGTCAGAGATAATATCTCTCCCGAGCGATCGAGCTAACCCCGACTGTAGGAGGTAAGATCTCTTCCGAGCTTCAACTTAAACTTCAACCTTGACTGGAGATAGGATCTCTTCCAAGCTTCAACTGCAATGTTAGCAAAAGACAAGATCTCCTTGGACCTTGGCTGGAGACAAGATCTCCCTCGAGCTTCAACTTCAATAGGTGTAGAGCCCAAAAAAGGACTTCGATAGTCATCTGTTTTGGTACTCCCTTCCTTCAAATTTCAAACTTGAAAGTAGAAAGACTATTGTTGGGGATAAACCCCACTTCCATCGAAGTCTAGTCTGATGCTCAGCCAAATGCAACCGATAGTCATGAAAGAGTTTCAGCAGATGAACCTTAGTCAAACTCCTTCAGTCGATCGAACTTTTTAGCGGTCGAGCCCCTTTTGAACTCTCCAACGATCGAGTCTTAGCCGAATCCCTTCAACTGACCGAACTTCTTAGCGACCGAGCTCTAGTCGGACTCGTACGAGAGCCGAACTCTTTCCAAATTTCTCCTTCAGCCAAACTCCTATAGAAGCCAAATTTTCTCCGAGGTTCTCCATCAGTCGAACTCCTACAAGAGCCGAACTTTCTCTAAACTCCTCAGCGATCGAGCCCCGATCGAACTCCTCAGCGATCGAGCCCTAGCCAAACTCCTTCCAGATCGCTCCTACAATCGAATTCCTTTAGGAGCTTCTAGGAGTCGAACTTTTTTCGGATCGCTACTACAGTCGAACTCTTTCAGAAGCCCAACTCCTTTTGGATCGCTCCTGCAATCGGACTCCTCTAGGAGCCGAACTCCTACTGGATCGCTCCTACAGTTTGGACTCCTTTGGGAATCGAACTCCTTCCAGATCGCTCCTATAATTGAATTTCTCTAGGAGCCTCCAAGAGTCGAACTCCTTCCAGATCACTTCTATAGTTGGACTCCTCCAGGAGACAAACTTCTTTCGGATCGCTCCTGCAGTTCAGACTCCTTCAGGAGTCGAGCTCCTTCCTGATCGCTCCTACAGTCAGATTCCTCCGAGAGCCAACCTCCTTTTGAATTCTCCTACAATCGGATTTCTGCAGGAGCTGACCTCATCCCAGATTACTCTTATAGTCAGGCTTCGATTGCATGCTTCCACCAAACGACATGACCATCACTATCAGTCTGGCGACACTGCTCTCTCCATAATAAGTCCCATGCAGCCCACGATCGAACGATATGACTGCCACTACCAGTCTAACAACACCTCTCTCTCTACTAAATCCCACGTGGTCTCGAATGGCCCACTATCAGACGGTATGGTCGTCACCACCATTCAAGATTCATCTATAAAAGAAACCCTCTAGATATATTTTCTCTAAGCTCTCCTCTTCCCTCTAAAATTCTGCCGAACTCATTCCTGAGCACTCCATTTTTGTTGGTCAGAAGAGCTGACTTGATCGTCGGAGGATCCTACTAGAGCCACCACCACCGACTTCAGATGGAACTTTATTTTGCAAGTCACCGACGGCGATCTTGTCCTCCTCCACTCCAGCTCAATCCGACATCAATCAAATTCTGCACCAACATCACCCAACCTCCAGTTCTAGTCTCCAAAATGCTTCACCATATAAGCAACAATCCAATCTATCATGCTGTTTGCCTTTTGGTAGACAAGCTAGATCAACACTCACCACATTGATGCAGAGAAGTTTAGATATCATGAATGAGTGGATATGGCTTTAGCTGCTTCATGCTTCCTTGGATCCAACCAATAATGGTAGCAGAATCATCCTCGATAAAGATCCTCTCCACTCGAAGCTCTTGTCTGGCATAGATGATACCTGTCTAGGTGGCATGAAGCTTCACTTCTAAGATTGAAGGCTCAAAGAGATGGGATCGTCCAGCTACCAGCAACCTTATATCATGTCCTCGAATGATGAATCCCGCACCACCCCTACCATGCCTGACACTATCATCAAAATTCATCTTAACAAATCTCGAGGAAGGAGGCTCCTAGGAAATGAATAAAACTCTTAGAGTCACTGTAGAAGTAGCATGGGCATCCCAGGGATTGGAGGTGTCAAGGGATAGGGTAGTAGCATCGAATTGGCAATACTCTGCAGTCAGACAGATAGCTCTTTCCAACATCCGATGAGCAAGTACAACCTCATCCTCAAAGACTAAGCTATTTTTAGAAAGCCAAATCTAATAGATGATATAAACCATCTGACCTCCAGAGGTAGTCACCCTCTTAATCGTACTCTGACGGACCATGCTCAGAAAGGACTCCATCCATAGGCCACTACTCGCCTCTCATGGATAGTCACCCATCTATTTTTAAATCAGCCTCACCCTCGAGCGGCACAGGATGGTATGCTCCATCAACTCCTCCTCCAACCAACACACCAGACACGAAGCTAGAATTTCTATGCCCCTATTTCTAAGAAGTGTATGTGTTGAAAGCCGATCTTAGGCAAGCTTTCAGAGAAAGAGCCTCACTCTAAGATAGATGGGCACTCTCTAAATCTAAGCAGCCTCAATCTTTCTATCTATCGTCAGCCTGCACATCTGGGATAGGTCCCTCAAGTGAACCATTGAGCAGTAGGACTGACCCCACACCCTCAAATCCTAGCTAGGATGAATCGAAATTAGGATGGTGAGGATCCGATCAATGAGTGGACCACCAAAAAGATGGATGAGCTTCTAGTCTCTCTAGCTCCTGCCATTGATGGTGATCAGGTCATAGACCGGCATATGACCCTCCACCTCACTGCTGACGTAGATCGACAAATGGAAGGGAAGTAGGCTCAAAATCCAGGCATCTTGACTCACATCCACTAAACTCTCATCTCCAATCAACTATCTGAAGGAAAAATTCTATTTCTGGGGTCAGATTCGTTCAGATCTGATTGGATCAAGAGGAATATTTTAAAAAAAATTTCTCTTAGATCCAAATCAGATCTGAGACTCTTCAGATTTGATTTTATCAATCTGATAAATTAAATTAAATTAAATTAAATTATACCTTATTATGGGTAATCCTATTATCCTGTGATGATTTTAATGTTTGCCTGAGATTTTGGATGTAGCCACGCAAGCGCCTGGCCTCTACCGGTATCCACTTGGATAGAATCTGGAGATCTTCTTCTTCTCAATCTATCCTCCAAAATCAGATCTGGATCTGATCTTGAAGGTCTTCAAAATGGCTTTTGAAGATCAGCCATTGTCTCTTGCAGTAGTGCTGCCTTCTTCCTTTTCTGTCATCTTTCTCTTGCTCGGATCACACCAAACTTATGTCCAAAAATTATTGAACGTGGATAGGAGAGAGAGAACCTAAAGGTAGCATGGAGAGGGAGAGAGAGAAGCCTTGTGGTGTGGACAAAGGATAGAATCTCTCAATCTTAGGCATAGATAGGGTTTATATAGATCCTGCTACGTCATGCAGTGCCACATCATCCCGGCCAATCACGGCTCTTTATGCAATCAGATCTAAATCTGATTGATGGGATGACATCATCTGATCTAATCAGATTAGAGTCTCTTATAAACCTCCTTAGGTGGCACCAAGACTGGTCAAAGAAGACTCTTTGGCACCACCCAAGTTGAAAGCATGAAGCAACTGGAGTCCCATCTGTATGAAACTCCAGGCGTGATCCTCATGAGGTGCATGCCTCTCTAGGCATGCGCCCCCTTCTTTTCTGCTTTTTAGTAGGAGGACAAAGCCCCATATTCTCTCCTATGGGTGCATGATATATGGATAGATGTCTAAATATCAAAGGTCAATGTTCGACCAAAGTCTAAAGACAAGATTTAGTAGATGACGAAAAATGGTAGGTGTTGTCTCAAATTTATCTCATAAATTAAGACAACCCTTTTCTGATCTGGACAAACTCCAGTCAGACCAAGTAAAGATTTTTGAGTGAGCTCAAACATATTTGGCTTAATTGAGATAAGTTTTAATGATTGTTGAAGGAGAATATTAGGCTCAATCATGTGCTAGCATGATTTTCTTGAATCTAATTGAATCTTATTCAAATCAATTGAACTGGATTGGTCCAATTGATGATATCCAGATCCAAACCCTTGTTTGTGTGATCCAATTAGATTCAATTCCATATGATAATGGGATACGTTGTGATCTCTATCATCGACATCATCGAAACACCTTTCGATGGATCAAAACTTTTTTGATTCAGACAACTAGTATGATCGATCATCCAAATCATTCTAATTGCTCCCAAAATTCATCGGTGACACCTAGCAGCATATGGTGGCAACCCATTAGAACTGAAAAATGAACCTCTCAGTGTAGTTACCTATGTGATTAAGTTTCTCTATCTTGAGCCTTGATTGAATTAGGGTTAAGGTGATCTCATCAAACCCTAATTTCTATCATATGAATTAATCATTCGATTTAAATCCAATATAAAAATCCTAATAGAAACTCTTTCTATTATTTCACTCTGCCATGGCTATGGATTTATGGACTTGATTCTCATGATCATTATAGGGCTGCTCATCTATCGAGGTAGATAGATCTCCTATTGGTGCAATCTAATTTCTACAATGAACATGCTACAGCCAACATACACCTTAGAATTTTGAATGGCTAGGAGATCGAGTTATGGTGTAGTCAAACTATAACACCCTCAAGATAAACTACCGATGCATCTCAGGTCAAAGAACCAGACACACCATTGCAGCTTCAAACCAGTCATCAACGAGAAGGTAGACTTCCTCATGATTGCTCGAGATGGTCATGCTCAGTGCCCTCATTCTCTAACGAGTACCTATACTCTCACTCCGATGTCTCTACACCGTAGATTTAAGATTCATCTACTCTAAAGAAGCGATCGTACACCAATCTTCCAGATCAATCACCATCCTCATGATGATCCTATGGTCGGAAGCATTTTATGAGTTAATGATGAAAATTTATGTCTTGAATTTTCAACTCTTAAAAATATGAACTATCATTACCATTAACTCAAGGGATATATTACAGATACTTTCAAATACACATCATGATAGAAAATAATCTATTTTATTATTTATAGTCAAAATTATAATTTTGTCCTTAGATGTGTATTACAAGTATCAGCCAATTTTGGTTTCTAGGGCATCCATATCTAAAAAACTCCCACTTGACCTAAAGCCAATTGGCTACAAATCTATGTTCCATCTTCTTAAGGTGGGTTTCGATTTTCTACTGGCCCAACGGCTTTGTGAGTGGGTCTGCCACATTATATGCGGAGTCGACTCTCTTGATCTCGACATAATCTTTCTCGAGGTAATCGCGGATGAGGTAATATCGCCGCTTGATGTGCTTGAATTTTTGGTGAGACCTCGGCTTTCTAGCAAGGACTATGGCACCATTGTTGTTGCAGTACAGAGGAATGCCATACGATGGTATCACTCCAACTTTTGTGGCAAATTTCTTGTACAAGAATGCCACCTTTGCAGCTTCTGATGCATCGATATATTTTGCTTCCATGGTGGAATCTGCTATCACTATCTGCTTGGAACTCTTCTAACTGACAGTACCACTAGTACACACAAATAGACTTTCAGATGTCGACTTTCGATCATCTATATTGGACATAAAATCCGAGTCTGTATACCCCTGGACTTGGAGTTCTCTATTACCAAAAATTAATAACATATCCTTAGTTCTTCTCAAGTACTTAAGGATACATTTCACAGAAGTCCAGTATTCTTCATCTGGATTCGACTGATATCTACTCGTGATACTCACAGCATGGGCTATATTAGGTCGTGTACATAACATGGCATACATAAGGCTTCCTATTACAGAAGCATAAGGGATCTTGCTCATGTGTTCAATCTCCTCAGGTGTGTTGGGATACATTATTTTGGAGAAATGAATGCCATGTCTAAAGGATACTAATCCCTTCTTGGAGTTTTTCATGCTAAACCTCTTTAGCACTTCCTCTATGTATAGCTTCTACGAAAGACTTAGCATCATATTCGATCTATCTCTATAGACTTTGATTCCTAGAATGAAGGATGCTTCTCCTAGGTCTTTCATGAAGAATTCTTTAGATAACCATATTTTGACTGTAGTCAACATGGAAATATCATTTCCAATAAGGAGGATATCATCCATGTACAGTACGAGGAAGACAATAGCGCTCCCACTGATCCTTTTGAAAATACATGATTCTTCCTCATTTTTGATGAAATCAAATAATTTGATCACATCATTAAAATGAGTAATCCA
>QRFJ01000297.1:162336-205688 GCA_006176705.1 Cocos nucifera
TTGCTTCCATGGTGGAATCTGCTATCACTATCTGCTTGGAACTCTTCTAACTGACAGTACCACTAGTACACACAAATAGACTTTCAGATGTCGACTTTCGATCATCTATATTGGACATAAAATCCGAGTCTGTATACCCCTGGACTTGGAGTTCTCTATTACCAAAAATTAATAACATATCCTTAGTTCTTCTCAAGTACTTAAGGATACATTTCACAGAAGTCCAGTATTCTTCATCTGGATTCGACTGATATCTACTCGTGATACTCACAGCATGGGCTATATTAGGTCGTGTACATAACATGGCATACATAAGGCTTCCTATTACAGAAGCATAAGGGATCTTGCTCATGTGTTCAATCTCCTCAGGTGTGTTGGATACATTATTTTGGAGAAATGAATGCCATGTCTAAAGGATACTAATCCCTTCTTGGAGTTTTTCATGCTAAACCTCTTTAGCACTTCCTCTATGTATAGCTTCTACGAAAGACTTAGCATCATATTCGATCTATCTCTATAGACTTTGATTCCTAGAATGAAGGATGCTTCTCCTAGGTCTTTCATGAAGAATTCTTTAGATAACCATATTTTAACTGTAGTCAACATGGAAATATCATTTCCAATAAGGAGGATATCATCCATGTACAGTACGAGGAAGACAATAGCGCTCCCACTGATCCTTTTGAAAATACATGATTCTTCCTCATTTTTGATGAAATCAAATAATTTGATCACATCATTAAAATGAGTAATCCAGCTCCGAGATGCTTGCTTAAGTCCATATATGGACCTTTGCAGCTTGCATATTTTGTGATCAGCATCACTGGATGTAAAATCTAGCGGCTGTTCCATATAGATATCTTTCTCAAGGTTTCCATTTAAGAATACCATTTTCACGTCCATTTGCCATATTTCATAATCAAAATAGATTGCAACAGCAAGCAATGTGCGGATGGATTTTAGCATAGCTACTGACGAAAAGATATCCTGATAGTCAATGCCTTCATACTGACTATAACATTTTGCCATTAATCTAGCTTTGAATGTCTCTACATTTTCATCTGCACCAATCTTTCTCTTGTAGATCTATTTACACTTAATAGGTACTATACCTTCTGGTGGATCTACCAAGGTCTAGACTTGGTTTGAGTGCATCGAGTCAATTTCTGACTTCATTGCCTCTAACCATTTTTCAGAGTCGATATCCGATATCATCTCATCATAGGTTTTTAGATCACCATGAATCCCATTACCTACGAAGAATATTTTCTTTACTTTCTCTAAAATAGTACCTAAGTACCTCTCAAGAGGATGAAAAATCTTTTTCGATCTACGAGGTGGAGGAGGTAGTGATTGTATTGGCTCAACCTAATTTGATTCCATGGGGTTCTTAGCTCGTTGCTCTTATGAGACTTTCTCCTCGAACTTGATCTACCTTTCAATGCCGCTATCTTGAATAAACTATTTTTCAAAAAAGATGGTATACCGACTCACAATTATATTATGGTCTTCTAGAATATAGAAATAATATCCTAATGACTCTTTAGGATATCCAATGAATCGAGCTCTAAAGTACCTATATTCTAACTTATCCGCTTATTGTCTTTTGACATAAGCCGGACAATCCTAAATTTTGAGATGACTCAGACTTGATTTTTTACCTTGCCATATCTCATACGGTGTGGTAGGAATGATTTTAGAGGAAACCCTATTCAGTAAATATATAGCAGTTAATAGACTATGTCCTCAAAAAAAATTGGGAAGGTCTGTGAAGCTCATCATGGATCAGACCATATCTAATAGGATTCGATTTCTTCATTCTGAAATTCCGTTGAGTTGAGGTATTCCAGGTGGAGTCCATTGAGAGACTATGCCATTTTACTTGAGATAGTCCAAAAATTTCTGACTAAGGTATTCACCTCCTCGATCTGATCGAAGAATCTTAATGGATTTTTCAGTTTACTTTTTGACTTCATATCTGAATTTTTTAAACTTTTCAAAAGCTTCAGACTTGTGTCTCATAAGATACACGTACCCATACCGAAATAAATCATCGATAAAGGTTATAAAGTAATCAAAGTTGCCTCTGGCTGATACATCAAATGGGCTGCATACATCAGTATGTACTAGGATAAGTAGATCCGTGGCCCTTTCCCCATGTCCTATAAAAGGGAGTTTAGTCATTTTGGTAAGAAGACATGATTCATAAATTGGATATGACTCAAAAGTCAATGGACTCAATAGTCTGATTTTTTCCAATTTGTTAATCCTATCTTCTGCTATATGACCTAGCCTTAGGTGCCATAGATACCTATCATTTGGACTATCCCTAGATCATTTTACGGCATTCACATTTTGCTCGATATTAAAGATAGATACATCAATATGTAACCGGTAGATATCATTAATGAGGAAATCATTTATAATTTTATTTTTTTCATAAAGAATATTACAATGGTCCTTAAGAAAACTAATTACATAGCCTTCTTGTGCTAAACATGAAATAGAAATTAAATTTCTGCTTGTGGCAGACACAAAATAATAATTTCTAAGTACTAAATCTAAGCCAGACAATAGTCAAAGAGGGTAGATTCTCATGGCCATAGCAGCAACTCTTGCTCCATTTTTTATGCGTAGGATTATCTCACCATTCCTCAGCCTCCTGCTATCCTCAAGATCCTGTATAGAAGTGCACAAATGAGCACTAGAAGTAGAGTCAAGCACCTAACTGGATGCAGAAGAAATCATAAGGTTAGATTCAATAACGAGCATACCTTCAGAAGGACCTATCTTCTTCTTATTCTTTAGGATGGCCAGATATGTAGGGCAGTTCCACTTTCAGTGGCCGTCAATATTATAATGAAAATATTTTTCTTTATCAGCGGCCTTTTTCTTTAGCTTTGCCCTTCTTTTCTTTCTACCTTCCATCTTCTACCTTTTCACAGACTTCTTCTTCTTTCTAAAAGACTTTCTCTTGGAAGAAGTTCATTCTATAGCAAGTACTGAGCCTTTAGAACCTTTTATAGAATGCTCAGCAGTAACCAGCATATTCATAAGCTCGATCAGAGTATTCTGAAGTTTATGCATATGGTAGTTCATGATGAACTGCTCATATGCATCAGTCAAGGATGGTAGAATTATATGATTCTGTAGATCCTGGTCTAACTTCACTTTGAGTTTCTTAAGCTCTTCTAAGTTCTTGATCATCATTAGATAATGATCTTGGACTGACTGTCCATCATGCATTTTAGCCTTAAAAAATTATTTAAAGATCTAATATTTGGCTGCGCGATTCTATTCACTAAATAATTCTTGTAGATGAGCTAACATTTGGCAGACAGTCTTGATATCTTCATGTTGGCGCTGAAGCTCATCAGACATCAAGTCCAACATGTAGTATCTGATCTTGTTATCTTCATCCATCCATTTATTAAGAGACGCTCTCTGTTCAGCGGACAGATGGGCTGATAAGATGGGGAGATCCTGACCCAATACATGAGTTAACTTCTCAAAATTCAAAATAATTTTGAAGTTTTGGAGCCAATCCTTATAATTGGGTCTGATCAGTCTATGGGTGTTTAGGATACGAGCTAGTGGGTTGGATGCAGATATTTTTTTTTCTATAGAGAGTCAAAGATTCTAGTTAGATTTTTGTAATTAAGACTTGATTAATTTATTTAAAAATTTAATTTTTAAACAAATTAGCTCTCATTATTTTCTTCGGATTCCTACACTTTCTCTGTAGAGATGCAAAAATTTCTACGATTAATGATTTCTAGTGGGTGGTGCAGTCTCACCAACTGACTCATCACCTCACCTAATAGTTATTGGTGATGGGTTCGCTAATGAGTGAACAACTCTTATCCAATGATTCTCTAATCATGGTGCATCCAGGCTTGATCTCTAATTCATGAATCTCACCATGTCCGAAATATTGATCCACTTCTTAGTTAAGTCAGATCCACCATTTGCATAGATTGGATTCTTAATTGGGTCTCTCACCGTATTTGAAATATTGAGCCCAATCTATCCTCCAGCCCATAGCATCCAATGCCTAATAGATATGGTTGCATCTTTTCGGTGTAATTGAACCACTGTGACCAGCCAAAAATAATCAACCCCGAGAAGGGCCCGCATATCTATAATGGTGGAAGATCTTAGACTTAATCTTTTCTTAGAAAAATTTGATTTAGGTCTCTTTAAACTTGACTTGACATAGTCATAACCATTATGACTAACCTAGTGGCATGGGTTAGCTTGGGTCATTAGCCACCTTAGATCAGGATCGAGTCGACAAATATGGCTAGATAAGTGAGACCAGTGGAAGGGATATGCCATTAACTCGATAAGAATGCATTTGAGTTGAGTAGCTCCCAATTAAAAATCAGTTGATCGTATCTGCCAAACTTACCTTAGATACCAAATTATTGAGCCAGAACCAATCAGGTTAGCCTATAATTCAGACATTAACCACGGAGCCGAATTAGGTTTTAACTTGATCGATCACTCATGTGACTCGACCTTGATCCAGACATAATCCTATTAGGCTAGTTAATTTAAGCACTCTTGATCCCATCTAACCAACTCTTGATTCGATTTGATCAACCGCTAGACCTAATTAAGCTATCCAAGCCCGAACCTAATTTTATGAATATGTTTTAGATCTAAAAATTCTTAATTTTAGACCTAATATATATTTTATAATCTTAATTTTTAATTAAGTTTAGGATTCATATACAAAACATGTAAATAAAATCTTAGAATTTTAGGATCTAGGATTTTGTAAAAAATAAATTTTTGATTTCTGATTAAGGACAAACACACAGCACCCTACACATCATAAGAACATCCCATCGAATGGGAGGAGAGAGCCTTTAAACCTTTCTTTGTTCTTATGATCGGATGGCTAAGGAGAATGCCTTATCAGAAATATGATGAATCTACAAAACTAGTTAGATCTACATCATATATCATATATAAAATTTGATCTAACTTAAAAAAATATATTTTGCATACATCTCATGTATCATATCATGCATATTTTTAGATCTAAATTATCTCATAAATATCTAAAAAATAAAATTTAAATTTGATCATATCAAATTAAATTTATTCAAGACAACTTTATAGAACTATTCTACAACTAGTCTAAACATGCATTTATCATATCTCATATGAATAAAATTAAATAATTTTATTTTTTATTTTTTAGATTTAATTATAATATTTATAATATTAAAAAATAATAAATAAATAAATCTAAAAATTATAATTAATTAAATTAAAATGATGATTATGCTAGGCTACATAGAATAATTCTATTCCTAGTCTAGTCATGCATCTCATATATTTTAGATCTAGATTATTTAATTTTCTTAATTTTTAATTTCAGATCTAATTACATCTAATGTGATATCTAAAATTATCTAATTATTAGATAAAAAATATAATAAAATTAGATCTAATTAATTATGAAAATCTATCTCTGATATCAGTTGAAGAAAAAATCCTATTTTTCGGATTAGATTCGTTCAGATCTGATTGGATCAAGAGAAATATTTCAAAATTTTTTTTTTTAGATCCAAATTAGATCTGAGACTCTTCGGATCTAATTTTATCAATATAATAAAATAAAATAAAATAAATTAAATCTAATTTAATTATACCTTATTATGGGTAATCCTATTATCTTGTAATGATCTTGATATTTGCCTGAGGTTCTAGATGTAGCCACGCAAGTGCCTGACTTCTATCGGTATCCACTCGGACAGGATTTAAAGATCTTTTCTTCTCAATCTATCCTTCAAAAATTAGATCTGGATCTGATCTTGAAGGTCTTCAAAATAGCTTTTGAAGATCAGCCATTGTCTCTTGCACTAATGCTGCCTTCTTCCTTTCTTGTTGCCTTTCTCTTATTCGGATCGCACAAAACTTGCGCCCAAAAACTCTTGGACGTGGATAGAAGAGAGAGGACTTGAAGGTGGCATGGGTAGAGAGGGAGAGAAGCCTTGTGGCATAGGTAAAGGATAGAACCTCTCAATCATAGGCGCAGACAGGATTTATATAGACCCTACTGCGCCATGCAGTGCTACATCATTCCGGCCAATCATAGCTCTTTGTGCATCAGATCTAAATCTGATTGGTGGGATGATATCATCTAATCTAACCAAATTAGAGTCCCTCACAAACCTTCTTAGGTGGTGCCAAGACTGGTCAAAGAAGACTCTTTGGCGCCACCCAAGTTGAAAGCATGAAGGAACTGGAGTCCCATCTGTATGGGACTCCAGGCATGATCCTCATGAGGTGCACGCCTCTCTAGGCATGTGCTTCCTTCTTTTCTACTTTTTAGCAGGAGGATAAAGTCTCATGTTCTCTCCTATGGGTCCATGATATATGGACAG
Source organism: Cocos nucifera (assembly GCA_006176705.1). NCBI lineage: Eukaryota > Viridiplantae > Streptophyta > Magnoliopsida > Arecales > Arecaceae > Cocos > Cocos nucifera. Next base: position 168,738 of record QRFJ01000297.1, read on the forward strand.
ATGTCTAAATGTCAAAGGTCAACATTTGACCAAAGTCCAAAGATAAGATTTAGCAGGTGATGGAAAATGGCAGGTGTTGTCTCAAATTTATCTCATAAATTAAGACAATTCTTTTCTAACCTGGACAAGCTCCAGTCAGACTAAGTAAAGATTTCTGAGTGAGCTCAAACATATTTGGCTCAATCGAGATAAGCTTTAATGATTGTTGAAGGAGAACATTGGGCTCCATCGTGTGCTAGCACGATTTCTTTGAATCTAATTGAATCTTATTCAAATCAATTGAACTAGGTTAGTCCAATTGATGATATCTAGATCCAAACCCTTGTTTGTGTGACTTAGTTAGGTTCAATTTCATATGATAATGGGATACGTCGCAATCTCTATCATCAACATCATCAAAATACCTTTCGATGGATCAAAACTTTTCTAATTCAGACAACTAGTATGATTGATCATCCAAATCATTCTAATTGCTCCCAAAATTCATCAGTGACACCTAGCAGCATATGGTGGCAAGCCATCAGAACTGAAAAATGAATCTCTCGATGTAGTTACCTGTATGATTAAGTTCCTCTATCTTGAGCCCTGATCGGATTAGGATTAAATTCATCTCGTCAAACCCTAATTTTCATCATATGAATTAATCATTCGATTCAAGTCCAATGTGAAAATTCTAATAGAAACTCTTTCTATTATTTCACTCTGCCATGGCCATGGGCTTATGGACTTGATTCTCATGATCATCATAGGGCTGCTCCTCATCTACCGAGACAGATAGATCTCCTATTGGTGCAATCTAATTTTTATAATGAACATGCTATAGCCAACATACACCTCAAAATTTTAAATGGCTAGGAGATCGAGTTATGGTGTAGTCAAACTATAACACTCTCAAAATGAATTGTCGATGTACCTTAGGTTAAAGAACCAGACAAACCACTACAGCTTCGAACCAGTCATCGACGAGAAGGTAGATTTTTCATGACTGCTCGAGATGGTCATGCTTAGTGCCCTCGTTCTCTAACAAGTATCTGTACTCTCGCTTCGATGTCTCTATACCATGGATTCAAGACTCATCTACTCTAAAAAAGTGATCATACACCAAACTTTTGGATCAATCACCATCCTTATGATGATCCTACGGTCAGGAGCATTTTATGAGTTAATGATGAAAATTTATGTCTTGAATTTTTAACTCTTGAAAATATGAACTATCATTACCATTAACTCAAAGAATGTATCACAGATACTTTTAAATACACATTATGATAAAAAATAATTTATTTTATTATTTATAGTTAAAATTATAATTTTATCCTTAGATGTGTATTATAAGTATCAGTCAATTCTGGCTTCTAGGGCACACATATCTAACACTATCATGACCTGAGCCAAAATGTTAGACCCATGAGCACAAATCTCTTTCCAGATGAAGGAGCAGCCACATGTGGCTTGGATTTAGGATCGTTGGCTCCACACCCCATATCAAACTCTCATCATCCTGCTCTATAGGCAATCAGGCTGTATGAGAAATCTGGTAGCATGTCTGGTGATCAAGACCACCTTCCTCCTAACCAACAGGGATTAAATCACTAGACCTCCATCCCTCATGAGCTGACAGACCACCTCTCAAGATAGTAGATGGATCTGATGACTGTCATGCCCCGATGCTCATAAAAAGTTTCAGAAACTCTACTCCAACCCTCTGAGACACGAACTTGGTACAATCATGTTAGCTAAGAGATACATCATAATGGAACTCAGTACTAACCTCATGAGAGTCATCTAGCCCATCATCGAAAGGATGCTAGCTTGTCATCCCTTGAGATGCTCCTGAACCCATTGCTCCATAGGTCTACACTCGACCCCTCGAAGATGTCGATCTATAATCAAAACTCCTAGGTAGGTCAGGGTTCCAGTCTGCTTCTGAATCCTTAGCCTCTCTCGAATCACCTACTTCACCTGGATCCTTGTCCTAAGGCTAAGATGACTATAGACTTCTAAAGATTCATCAACTTGTTAGATGTCTGACAGTATGCCTCAACAATGGATGCAAAGTATTATACGTTCCAAACCGAGGCCCCTCAAACGAGGAATTAGTCATCTGCAAAGAAAAGGTGCGAGACTGGCTTGGCCGAAGGGGTGGGCTAGTAGGGCTCCAGCACCAGCCCTGGAATCACCACCCTCAACATCCGAGACAAAGTATCAACACATAAAATGAATAGATAGTGGGGAAAGGACAACCTTGGTGAAGTCCAACTAATCAGTGAAAGAATTCCATCGGGATATCATTGACCAGAATAGCTAAACTCGGAGACTCCACACAATCCATGATCCAGCTAATCCACCTCTCTCAAAATCCCAGCTCCTGAAACATTTGCTGAAGAAAATGCCAACTCATCTAGTCATACGCTCGCTTCATGTCCAGCTTAATCATCATAAGGCTGCAACGACAAAGAGCTCGCTAAAAGTTGTGCATAAACTCGATCCTGGGCAAGCAAAACATTATCGGTGATGGACCAGCCAGTAACAAAAGCATCTTGATCTGAACTAATTAGATGAGGCATAATCGATTTAAGTTGACCGACCAAGATTCTAGCACACACCTTATAGAAGGTGGTACAAAGACTGATCAATCTAAAGTGCTCTGCGGTCGATGCATCGGGTTGCTTCAGAATAAGAGTGACTAACATCCTCTTTCACTCTATCGAAATGCTCTTGGACTCAAAAGCCAACTGCACTGCCTTCACTACCTCCCCTCTAATAGTAGGCCAATACCGATGGAAGAAGAGCGGGGTGAACCCATCTAGCCCTAAGACTTTATCCTCCTCGAGAGATCAGAGGTTCCTATGCACCTTTTTGGCAGACACCCGATAAGTCAAGGCCACATTCTCCTTATCGAAGATGTAAGTCAGAAGCTAAGCCCTTGGATGGGAAAGGCCCCTCCCAACGATGCCGTCCAGTGATCCTTGAAGAACTGGAAGATCTACCCTTGGATCCCCTCGCTATCATCCACAACTCTATCGTTGCTCTCTCGCAGCTATCTAACGCGGTTGGCAGACCTCCGAATCATGATGGACTAGTGAAAAAAATCTTGTATTTTGATCACCCTCCCCGATCTTCTAAATCCTGGACTTCTGCCTCTATAACGTCTCATGCTGTCTTAGTAAGAAATGGTTCTCCGAGAGCTTATGATGAAGCTCCTACATATCAGGCTCCTAGAGGCCCCTCTCCTGATCCTTCCTCAACTGTAGCTCTGTAATGTTTGCCTCCACATGCTTGATCCATCTGAAGATGTCATCTACCTCAAGAAGGTTCCATTCGAAGGAGTCTATGACTAGCTAACTCCAACCTCTAAGTCACCCAGCACCTCGCATCTCCATGAACTGACATCCTCCATACCTCACAGATTAGGTCCCGCAACTTTGGATAGAAGATCCAGAACTTCTCAAACCAGAACGGGGCCCTAGCCAAGTCCAAATCATTTGTAGAGATGAGAATCGGACAGTGATCCATTGCTATCCTAGGCAAGTGCTAAATCCGGTGCCCTGGGAATCAATGGATCTATTCCGCGGTAGCAAGCACCCCATCAATCCTCTTCTAGAGCTGAGCCATCCTCTGCTGATTGTTACACTAGGTAAATTTGGGACCAGCATAGCCAAAGATAGTTATCTTCTTTATCATGCAATTTACAATTCTCCAGGCTCAAATTCAAAATGTGGAAAACCTTGAGACATTAAACGGTCTCAATTACAAATGTTGGAGCATCAAGGTTCTTTATCAACTTACAATTGCAAAAGTTGCCTATGTACTAAATATTGTTGAAAAGAATCTAAAAAGAAATACTCAATTTTTTTCTAAAATTCTTCTTCACATATTTTTAATCTTATTTTTTATTTTATCATTTAAATATTATAATCTCTTTATTATTATGATGTTAATTTTTTATCATTAGACTTCTAATTACTAACGATCGTGTATATTTAATTTTATTTTTATTTTCTAACCATTGGGCTCCTTATTAAAGACTTTAATGGATCAATAAAAGCTCAAATAGTTACAAATGGTCATAAATAGTCATATTGGTTGGTTATAAAATGTCCTCCTAGGATCTAATTCTAATAACCATCTAAGTGCCTTCTAAGCTTTTTTTAATATCTCTTCTTTTTATTGAAAAACTTCTTTTTTATTTAAAAACTTCTTTTTTATTTTCTTGGGTACCGAAGGAATTTTCATCAACCTCCTTCATGGTCGTGTTTGCAGGTGGAGGATACCGATTGTATCTTGGGATGGTATTTCTAGATATTTTCTGCATGAGAGATGGCAATATGCTTTAGGATGGTGTCCAATATGCTTTCGATTTGACCATTTTTATATCTTGATATTTTGTAAGTCATTTATAATTTTTTTATAATAAAATTTTGTTTAGTTTTGTTTAATCTTTTAAAGCATATTAGTAATTGTTATAGCCCTATTCCAACAATCTAAGGCATAATTTCCTGGATGTTTCTTCAACAGTCTCCACATTTAAAGCTAACTCACCAAAATATCTTGCATGCTCTTCTCCCCAAGTGGTTGACTAAGATTTAGACAAATATGTGACATCTTCCCATCATAACATGTGTGGTTGAATCATGCCATAACCCTAAATTAAGATTCTAGGTAAAGTGTCAATTTTCCGTTGTTTCAACTCTAAGAGTTAAACTATAATCACATAGAACTTTCTAGTTCAAATTGCTAAGTCGGTCAGCAAATCCTTGACAATGCACCAATGTCATCATTACTATTGTGAACATTACTCATGTATCACCTTTATAATCTATAATATGTCTTGCTCAATCTTTTGAATTATTATTCCTCATGTTTATGTACAATTTCAACTGCATTTGCATAAGCTCATATGTGATCTACTTAAAATATCAACCTGCAAGGCTTAAAACAAATTTGGTAAAGCCCAACTATACTGAATACTGTTTGAATATCAACATCTGCAAGTCTATATATATATCAGATATGGATATGTATTCATGTTTTGTAAATCTCTTTCCTGTTATGGATATGGATTCAGATGTTGATATGTTATCCAAATACAAACATCCAAATGTGGAAACTGATAAAATAGATATTTAGATGTAGATAGTTATAATGGCTGTTATTAATTCTGATAAATTATATGATGCCTATATGAAGCTAAAAAATCATCTAAATACTAGTATTATCGTAGTAATTACATAATGCTTATGTGATAGCCATTATATGTTTTTGTGTTGTGATGGATGATTGTTAATATCATTATGATGGCCGGCCAATATTCAAACTTTGCATCCAAGGGTCAAGAAGGGTGCCTTCCCTTCAACTACTAGTATCCCAAAATTTACCTCTTAGTTCATGTCTTGTGCTTTATATGATTATCTCTATTATTTGGTCTTCCAACATTAAATAACTAAAATCTGATTTCAATTTATGTTCTTGACATACAATGTTAAAATCTTAGGACATGTCAGGTTCTCTGTGACAAATGTTGCATTTTATCCTTTTCTTATGATATACCTAAACTTATATTTTGAATTTTACTCTAGGCATTCTTTGCATCATGAAAAATTATTTTTCTTGTTCCATCGATAATGATCATCTATATAATAGTATAATTTGGATTTGCTTAATGCTGATATTTTTTACATCAAAGTTTCTCAAGGTTGAGTATAGGTACATGATTTATATAGTCGCAGGATAGATATGATATGTTATATGTTGAATATTTATTGTAATATTTTTTGTTCGGATTAATCATATTTATTATTATCTATTTATCCATTACTTTTGACATATATGCCTGATAAAAGGCTTAAATAGGACTAAAGTCCTAGAGACATTAAAGAGGATGGAGCTTTGCCCATAATAGACCTTTCAATAGTGGGAACCCAACCTTTATGATAGGAGATCCCTTAAAGAAGATTCAATGTAGTAATAACAAGCTAATTAGTCAGGAGCATAAGTGGTTTATTTGATATATAAGTCATAGACTCCATCTCATCCCTATCATGATAAGTATTTCTATGTAGTGGTTAGGAAGAGTTTATCTCTAAATAAGATCCGAGAGGTATTCTTCAAGATGTGATACTATACATATTCTTAAAGAAGCTCACCTATACGAGGATATGTAAATATTAGATATGTGCTATCTCTAGTAACTCTCATAAAAAATCAAAATACATATACAGAGCCACTAATGAATAGATTCGCATGGAGAATTCTGTACTATGTATGTGATAGTTGAAGTTTAGGTCAAAAAAATATAGTTCAAAATCTATTTCACTCCATTTTCTTCAAATAAAAACTATTCACACTAAGTAAGATTAAATCACCTTATCCATTGTATAGTATCAGCATCCAAAAATTTATGTTATTTTATTTTATAAATTTTTTTAAAATTTTGAGTTTTATGAAGGATTGTTGGAGATAATCCAAAAAGAAAAACTTAAAATTTTTCTAAAATTTTTCTCCAAGCATTTTAATCTTTTTTTTAAAATTTTATCATTTAAATATTTTAATCTCTTTATTATTATGATGTTAATTCTAATCGTTGGGCTCCTAATTATCAATGGTTATGTGTATTTAATTTTATTTTTATTTTCTAACTATGAGGATCCTTATTAAAGGCTTTAATGGGTTAATAAAAATCTAAACAGTCACAAACGATCATAAATGGTCATATTGATTGGCTATGAAAAGGCCTCTTTGGGACCTAATTCTAAAAATCATCTTAGAGCCTTCCAAGCTTTTTTTTTCTAAGCTTTTTCCAATACCTCTCCCTTTTACTAAAAATTTCTTCTTCATTTTTTTGGATGCTAGAAGAGTCTTTATCAACCTCCTTTACGGTCATGCTTGCAAGTGGAGAATACTGGTCATATCTTGGAATGGTATTTTTGGATATTTTCTATATGAGAGATAGGAATATGCCTTAGGATAGTCTCCAACATGCTTATGATTTGATCATTTTCATATCTTGATATTTTGTAAGTCATTTATAATATTTCTATCATAAAATTTTATTTAATTTTGTTTAGTCTTTTAAATCATATTAGTAATTATTATAGCCCTATTCCAACAAATACACCATATCTACAAGAGCAAGCGATTGATAGAGGACTCACTAAATGTCAAAAGAAATGGTTGGAGGATGATTCCCTTTGTCATTTCATTATCCTCAAAGTGACGAGCAACTCTCTATTCAATGTGTTTCATATTCACACAACGGCTCTGAATCTATGGAATGCTCTCCAATGGAGGTATATCAACAAAGATGGTGGCAATAAATCTTTTCTTGTTAATAAGTATATTGATTTTAAAATTGATGATTCTAAGCCTATCATTGATCAAGTCAATAAACTCAATAAGATTGCTTCTCAATGCACTGATGTGGGTGAAATAATTTTGGAGATATTTCAAGTTTCTACTATTATTGGTAAACCCTCTTTCATGGATGGATTACCAAAAGATTTTGACACATAAAAATAAGTCTCTGAGTTTGGATCAACTATTGCAGTACATTCAATTGAAAATGAGGCTTGAATCAGAGATGAAGTTGATAATCATAATAGAAACAAAATGATTCATAAGTCTATACAGAAATCTCTTCAAGACCTATGAAGCTTTAAATGGAGAAAAATCAATATTCATGAGTAATTTTTCCTCATGTGCTATCACAGGAAAAGAGACTATATAAGTTTCTCTTACTTCTGGAAAAGTTTTTACTCTTAAGGATGTTTATCATATTCCTGGGCTTAGGAAGAGTCTTATTCTATTAAGAAACTTGATGGTCATGGATTTAAAGTTGTATTTGATTCCTAAAAAGTGATTATCTCTAAAAAAGGATCCATTATTGAAAAAGGCTATGCCAAAGATAATATATACTTGCTTAGTGTTAATAAAGATACTTCTAGTTATGCTTATATTATAGGTGATTTAAATCAAATTTAGCATCATACATTAGGACATATTGGTAGTAATACTATGCACTTATGATATCACATGATTATGTTGCCAAATAAAGTTCTATTTTAACTACAAATTCATGTGAATGTTGTGCACAAGTAATAATAGCAAAAGCACCTTTTAAACTTATCACAAGAACTACTTCACTTTTAGAATTTATTCATATAGATTTATGTGATAATAAAGAGCATTTTGACTAGAGGTGTAAATGCTATTTATAACATTCATTAATGACTTTTCAAAATATACTTATATATATTTGTTAAAAACTAAAGATGTGACTTTTAAAAAATTTAAAGTTTTTAAAGAAGAGATTGAAAATAGGATTGGTAAAAAATTAAGAGACTAAGATCTAATGGAGGTGATGAATTTTGTTATTCAAAATTTATATCTTTTTGTGAACAACATGATATTATTAGAGAAGTATCTGCACCAAATTCTTCACCCCAAAATAGTGTAGCAAAAAGGAAAAAAAAAATCATTATTAGAGATGGTAAGCGCCATGCTTATTTATTCTAATCTACCTATGAGGATTTGGGATGAGGCTTTATACACAACATGTCATATTTCAAATAGAATTTTTCATAAAAATCAAGATAAGACTCCTTATGAATTTCTTAATAATAGAAAACCAAAAATTGACTATTTCAAAGTTTGAAGCTACATTGCATGTGTCTTAGATTCTACACAAAAGAGACCAAACCTTGGTAGTAAAGTTATTAAATCTATATTTTTGGGTTATGCATTGGATAGCAAAGCTTGTAGATTTCTTAATTTACATTGCAATGCAATGTTTGAATTTGTTCATACTTTTTATTTTGAGCATCTAACAGTTAAGGATGCAAATAAACTTGAGATGGAAAAAGAGTTATCAAAAGCATTAGAGCTTAATTCAGAAATAATTTTCAAAAATTCTAATCTCATTAAAATTATCTCGAGTAAGAGAGATTTAGATGAAAAAAGAGTGAACCTAAGAAAAGGTCAAGTAAAAAAGGTTCTAATGTTTAATGAAAAAGAGCTTGAGCCTTTTGAGATGATAAGATATGAATCTAAATTAAGAAGGAGCAAAAGACGAAGAATCAAAAAGGATTTGATGTTAGACATGTTTACTTAATTGAGAATGATCCCAAAACTTTTCGATAGGCTATGTCTTTGTCTGATGCAAATCTTTGGAATGTGGCTATGAATGATGAAATCAAGTCCATTAATGATAAGTATAGACTCTAATAGATCTTCCTTCTAACACTAAACCAATTAGTTGCAAATGAATATTAAAGAGAAAGTTGAAACCAGATGGTAGCATTGATAAATTTAAAATTAGATTAGTTGCTAAAGGATATAGTCAAAAAGGGCGTATTGATAACTTTGAAACATTTTCCTATTACTAAATTTAGTTCTATTAAAATTATGCTTATTATCACTTCTATATATAATCTTGTAATTCATCAAATGGATGTTAAAATTACTTTTTTAAATGATGAATTAGATGAAAAAATTTATATTTACTGACTTGAGGGGTATATTGTTAAAGTCAAGAGGATAATGTTTGCAAGTTGAATGAATTTTTGTATAGACTTAAACAAGCCGTAAAGCAATGGTATAAAAAGTTTAAGAGGAAATTAAGAAAATTGATTTTAAGAGTAGTAAAGTTGAAAATTATGTGTTTGTTAAATGTACTAATGATTATAAAGTTTTGATTACTCTTTATGTTGATGATTTGTTTATTTATAGTTCTAATATAGAATGCGTTAATGAAACAAAAAGTTTTTTAACTCAAGCTTTTGCTATTAAAGATTTAGGACCCATGGTTATGATTTTATGTGTTAAGGTTATTAAGAGAAATAATGAATTTTTATTTTGACACAATCTCGTTATATTGAAAAAATTTTAAGAAGATTTCATTATTTTGATTATAAACCTAGTAAAATATCTATAGATCCACATTGCAAGCTTTCACCTAATAATGGAGAACCTATTAATCAAGAACAATATACTAAGATTATCGATAGTTTGATGTATGTAATAAACTATACTAGATCTGATATTGCATGTACTGTTAGCATGCTAAGTAGATTTACAAGTAATCCTAGTCATGAATATTGTAAAAAAATCAATAGAGTTATGAGATATTTGACGTATACTTTGAATTATGGTTTGCATTATAAATGTTCGATCTACTCCTATCATGGAATGCTATAGTGATGCTAATTAGGCTAGTAATAGAATACCTTTTAAATTGACCAATGGTTGGTTATTTACTTTAAGTGGTGCTATTGTTGCATAGTCTTCTAAGAAACAATCATGTGTTTCATTATCTTCAATGGAATTTGAATTTATTGCTATCTCTCTTACTAGTAAAGATATTCTATGGATTAAACGTTTTATGACATGCAAACCTTTCATTATTATATCCAGAGGACCTGTAACTATATATTGTGATAATCAAGGTACAATTCACAACACCAAAAATAAAAGAATGTCAAGTAATAGCCAGCATATTGCAGTGTATTATAATGATATTAGAAGTATTATGAAGAAAAGGGCAAGATAGCACTTGAGTACTTATGTAGTGATCAAATGCTAGCGGATCCCCTCATAAAATCATTATTTGGGGAAAAGATCAGAAAAATCATGGGCAGTATGGGACTGTTATCGATTAAAGAAATAGTTTAAATTGAAATCTACTTCATCACATTGATGTCAATAAATATTGAAAATTATATGCATGGAAGTTTAAAGGAAATTTAGTTAAAAGACTATCTAAGAAATGACAACAAGAGGTTGTATTATTTCTGTTGCACTAAATTTTCTAAAAAATAGTGGGGGTAAAATTGAGACTATTGAAATAAGTTATATTCCTTCAAAGTCTTATATCTAATTAATGCACTATTTTTCACAACAAGATAGGTTGGACATTGTCCTTTATAGACTTATAGCTTTTAAAGTAGAGTGAATAAGTGGTTGTGCATGCTCTTGATGAGTCTATCTTTGCAAGCAAGAAAGTGAGAGGCCACTTTCTATGGGTTACCGATAAAATCCTAGAATGCTTGTTAAGCTAGGATCAACACAAGGCCCATTAATACACTACCTTTGGAGAATCAAGAATCAAGTACTATGTGAATATTAATTTATGAGTTCTTAGTATTCTAAGATTAAGGTCCTATCCTCTTAGATTATTAAGCTCATAAATTGATTTTCAATCCAAGGTTCAAGGCTTATAGTCCAATTTTGGATAAACATTATACAATACCCAGTATTATTTATTATTTATTTGATTTTATTTTATTATTTTTTTAGCAAATAAGTGGGGGATTGTTATATATATATTTCCTAAAATAATAATAAATAATGATAATAGTTTAAATGGTTAAAACTCTTTAAGAAGTTATATTTTATAAGGAGTCCTAATAATTTGAAGTTTTAAAAAGTTTGAATTTCTTAGAAAGTTTCTAGCCATTGGGGACTTCTGCAACATTAAATTATGTTGAGTAACATTATTTCTCAAAAAACATGTATCTAATGTTTGGACTCTGTAATGTTGTATCATTTTATTTCTGAAAAGAAACTTATACAGTATTTAAACTCTTATAATTCTATTAGGATTTGAGAAACTTAGTCTAATAGAACTTCCTTTTTTGAGTTTCTATCTCTAACTATTCTGATTTTTTTTTTCTTCTTTGCATATGATTCTTGTGAGAGAAAAATTCTAGAGTGCAGCCCGAATTTTTCTTAATTAGGCATTGTATCATGGGTTAGTATGTCAAAGTTGCCATCTACATCAATAGTAGGGAAATAACTATCTTTAAGATAGTTTCCTGGAAACGTCTTGCCTAACTTTTCTCTAACCATATTCTAAATTTTTTGTTCATATCACAACACTTTGCTCCTGCTAAGGTATATATCAAAGAATATAAACCTATTACATATAAAAGAGATGAAAACTAATGGAGATGTGAAAGAATCAAACAGAAAATTTTTACTTGCTGAGGGTGCACTAAGATCAAGAAAGTCTAGTTGGTAGGTAATATTTAAATTACTCCTAAGATAAATTATTGTGTTGGGGACTCTCATTAGGGGATTTCCAGCAACTATATATGGGCCTTAGAGGCTAGGAGGGATCATAGCTCCCCTCACTCTCCTCCACATGATCTCATCTTTCTTAGATTAATGTGGTTATTAAACGACATAAAGATTGTTGTCATAGTATTTGGAAGCAATAATGGGTGTTATTGGAGTACATCAATACACCTTTTTGGCTTCATGTCTCTTACAAGCTGATATTATATTAGCATGAGACTAATATCAATATTAGATAGCATATACATGCCATGAATTAATACACATTGCAGGAATAACAATCGAATTTTATCCTTGCTTTCGAGTTTGACTTTAACCAATTTCAATCCCTATTTAATTTCATTTTATCAATACCCCACCTTCCCTCCATCTTTAGCCATCACTCCTCTTCCCCCCTACACCCATCTTCTATTGTAGCCTCCACCTTGTTAATTTGCTTGCATCAGTCTCTACATCTTCTTTTACCCCTTTTTACCCCTATATATTTATCTTTACTTCAGACCATCATCGACTCCTTCCCTTTTAGGCCTAATAAAATTTAGAGTTTTTTTATAGAAACAGTAATCTTTAAGCTTATTACTATTTCATTTTTCTATTGATTCAACCCAAAAAAACTTAACTAAAAAAAAGCTAATCCAATTTTGAACTTAAATTCTAAGCATTAAGCTCGATCAGGCTTAAGTTGAGAGTGTCATGTAAAAAGTAAGTTAGATTGAGCTCTGGTTTATGGAGACTCTAGTTTTAGCTCGAGTAAATCTGGATTAATATATAACCCAACTTTACCTAGCTAAGTAGCCCATACAACCAACCTAGTTTCACAATTACTAAGAAACAAAGAGGTGATGTATATATTATTCTTCTCACTTCCCTCTTGGCTCAAATTTGGACCCCATTTGTAGGTTTCCATTTTCCTTGCCCCCATATAGGTCAATCTAATTGACTTTTCTTACTTGTATATAGTTGCAGACTAATACATTCCCTTGTATATAGGTTCATGCTTGTTCAAATAACTATTCTATTTAATATGTAATCATACATTTATTGAGCTTCATCATCATACTTATATTGACACACTAGGCGACATAGAGCTCATAACCATTTGGCTCTTTGATGGATGTACCACTTGAGAGCCAACTCTCTAGCCAAAGCCAAACAAACTAGTAGAAGCTAGCTAGTAAAAAAAAAAAAGATATATTATGATTTTGGTCTTTGAAGTTTAGCGTATATCTTTAAATGGTCTCTTAAGTTCAAAAAAATGAAATTTAGTTTTCTATTTTTTGAACCATTTCAATGTAGTCTTTTCTCTAGATTCCAGTCCCTTTCTCTCACTGAAAATCTTAGTTGGCGATAATTAGTGCTTATGTGGCAAAAATAGATGCTTATATGACAAAAATCATCTAAAAGGATATGATGTGGCATAAATGACATGGTATATAGGTGATGACATGGCATAATAGATAAAAATTTTTAGCTTGATGATTTATACATAAGTGATGATATGATATATAGATGATGATGTGGAATATATGCGATGATGTGGCTATCAATAATGATGTGGCATGTGCTATAGAATTTTCTATCCAAAAATATCCAACTACCGAGTGTCACATCATTGCCTATAAAAAAAACTCTAATTAGATTCTTTGATTTTCATATATGATTTAATTTAAACTAATATGAAAAGGATACTGAAAACTAATATAAAGAGGTAATACATATATCAAAAATAAAAAATATATTAATTTTACCAAAAAAAATATTAATAATATATTATTATATTGTTGATTTTGCTTCATCTTTAATCATATCTTTAACCCCATATTTCTTTTTCTCCTACATTCTACTATAATAAACATTAATATGCATAAGAAAATGCTATACATCACCATGACTCATATATATAACACCCCATCATATGTTATTTATCCAACCTTCCATTCCAGCCTCTAATCCCATTTTTTCTGAAAATGCAAACATAGAGAGTCTAATCCATACTTTAAGAATAATGAAAAATAAAAGAGAAAGAAAATAATTTTTACTTTTAATTCATTTGTTTTCTTAGCTTGCTCATTCTATTCTAATCGGTAGAAATGTTTGAGATCCTTAGTTTCATAGCCTATGATTAGCAAACCATTTTTCTTCAAGGGGAAGCTCAATAGTGGTAGCAAACTCAACAATAGCGAAATTGAGAATATCGAGCTTGCGTACTTTTCAGCCATTATTGCTATAGTCATGGTGCGGTCTTCAGATCCCTAAACTTGATCTACTTTGAAAGTATCTCTAAGTCTAACCTTAACCTCCCCATTTTGAACACTGCCACTATCTTTGGCTTTTTAAATGCATGCAATGACTCATCTTACCTTAAAATCATCAATTCATCACCTACCCTGCTATCAGGCTGGAAAGTTTGCATTAAATTATACTTGAAAATCAATGGACCTAATTAGAGATTTTTTTTAAAAACTATAAGAACCATGTAAAAGTATTTATGAATTTTAGAGAATCAAAAATATAATTTATGGTACATGGATGATGACATGATGTGTGGGTGATGGAGCAGCATATGGATGATGATGTGGTATATATCTAGTAACATGGCACTTGGTGATCAAATACTTTTGAGCAAAAAATTCCACATCATATGTCATATCATCATCCATATGCCATGTCAAAATAAATTTTCATTTATTATGCCACATCACCAACATGCCATGTCATCTAAGGCATATCACCTTGATTAATGCCACATCATCTTCGTTTAGGTAGTTTGTGCCATATAAGCATCTATTTTCACCACATAAGTACTGGTTATCACCAACTATGATTTTCGATGAGAGAAAGAGGTAATTAGAATCCAGAGAAAGGATCATATTTAAACAGTTCAGAAAATAAAAGAACCAAATTTCAGCCTTTTGAACTTAAGGGATCATTTTAAAAAATGCAGCTAAATTTCAAGGACCAAAATTATTTTTTACAAAGGTTCTATTTTTGAGGACACATAGTGCATCATTAAAAAACTGTCACAAATAACATGTTATTGACGAAAATATCACATGTCATTATAATTGTTATATTGTTTATGACAATATATAACATGCTGCTAGAGAGCTATCACTAATAGTATATTATTTATGATAGTATTTTATATTGTCATAAAAGAAGGTACTATTGATGACCATACATAGTGCATCACTAAAAAGTCATCACAATTATCCATATTATTTATGATAATATGAGATGTTTTTAACAAAATATAGTATGTTACTATAACGTTATCATGATTAGTATATTAGTTGTGATAACATAAGATATCGTTACAAAAAATAATATTATTTATGATCACATATAGTGCATTAATAAAAAGTTATCACAATTAGTATGTCATTTATGACAACATAAGATGTCATCACAAAAAATTATAATATTTATGGTGACATATAATGTGTTACTAAAACTAGGGATAGCAACAAAATCCAAACCCATGGGTACCAACCTAACTCGATCTGATTGGATCGGGTGGTCAATGCATTGACTGGGTTTGGGCCAAATTTGGGTAAAACCCGAATGTTTTACTTTGGATTTAGGCTGGAACTGGATAGTTATTCACCCGATCCGATACCCGATCCGAACCCAACTCTAACTATTTTAGTATTTTAAAATATATATTATATTAAATAATTTTATTAACTACTATCTACTAGTTACTAAATCCTAACTTATTCATTCATTTTTCCTTTCTTCCTTTTCCTTATTCTCTTGTTATTGGATGTCTTAGTCTGTTAAATTTGTATTGCATTTAAATTTTATTTTGATTGAATATAGAACTAAGTGTTATTGAACTAAGCGTTGTTGAATTTTATTTGCTTAAGATAGTTTAAATTTTATTTTGATTAAATGTAGAACTAAGTGTTGTTGAATTTTATTTGTTTAAGACTGATATGATTTATGGAATCATGATATTATTTTAGAGTTGACAGAAATAAAAAAAATGCTCAATGTAACTTAATTGGGTTTGGGCTAAGTAAACCTGAATTACTCGATACCCAATTGAGATGGGTTTGGGCAAAAAAAAATCCAATCCCGATAGTGTTTGGGTTGGATTTTGATAGTTTATTAAATATTTGGATTTGGATTTGGATAGTTAGAAACCCATCCCAAATCTAGCCCGATGCTATACCTAACTAAAACATCATCCTTCAAAGTATATTATTTATATGTGATGACAAGTAGTGCATCATAAATAATATTATTACTAATAGTATATTATTTGTAATAAAGCGAAGCTAAAATCTTTAGGAGCAAAGCAGAGAGGTGTATTACTATTGGGCTCTGTTCATTTTTAGTTTACAAATCATTATTTGTCGATGAGTAGTAGATGCATGGTTGGTTGGACTTTATACCGAATATGAAGCAACTAATTGGCTACTCAATTATCAAATATGCACTCTTTAGATTTCATGCAATTCATGCAAGAAACAAAGAAAGTAGGCATTAACCCTTTGCTAAAGGACATCCTATGATTCAATTAGGAAGAGAAAAAAAAGGTAGAAGAATTGGTAATTACAAGCAGGATTTGTACATTCCCATTTATTTTATTTATCATCAAAAATTGAGTTACATAATCATATTTATAAAGGTGATATATATCCTTACTCAAGCTCATGTTAGATGTTTACTTTCAACTTCCTTATAAAAATCCTTCTTCCTTTCCACATTCCTGAACTGTATTGTTTCCTAAAGAAGGCAACCCAAGAGGAAGAGTGAATTAGGTTTCTTAAAATTTTAATTGCAAAACTTGTGCCAAATGATTGATTTTGGAGTATTTGTAGGGTGCTTAATAGAAAATAAATATATAGTAGAAAATGAAAGATACATACAAAAGCATAATCACAAACATACAATATTTATAGTGGTTCGATGCTAAACTCAGTATCTATGTCCACTCTCCAAATCAACCCATATGAGAATTCCAACTATAATCCTTTAAGATTATAGTCTGATTGTTTTTACGGGCTCACAATTAATTGATTTTTCCTGACTTACCAATCAAAACCGAACAATCAATTATTTTATACTGGACTCACAACCAATCTAGTTGGTTTTTAAGAAGATACTAATCAAAATCTTACAACATCCAACTTAAAAGCTTGGACTAACCCCAAGTTTCTTGCCCCAAGAAACTTCTCACTATAACCAAAGAAAGATTTATAAGAATTTAAAGTGCAAAAAAATAAGACTCTTTAAATTCTTTAAAAAGTCGAAGTACTTGTGCTCTTGATTGCTTTGACTTCTTTGTTGAATACTTGAGAGAATTGATGAAGGCTTCAATACTTTTGCTTAGAAGTGGTTGGCTCAGATCAATGCTCTTTTCCTCTCTTGTGAGTTGAATAAATGTGGGAAGGGCTAGATTAAAAGTTTTCTTAAATCCCTTCCATTTTATCCCTTATGTTCCACTCAATGGCTTCAAGAAAAGCTCAATAAAGCTTCGTAAAAACTCTTCTCTTTATATTTCATTTGAAATATCCTTATTTATGGTCTAAAAAATGTCTGTAATTCATACTTTAGCCATTGGAAGCTTAAAAATAGCCGTTACAAATAAATTTTAGCTATTTGAAAAATTCTAGAAAACTAGTCATTATTTTGTATGGATTCTATGAGTTAGTTCATCCAGGCTCTTACTTAGCTAACCTTAAACTTTGAGTCAACTAAGTGACTTTTTGGATTGGCTCAAAAAAACTTGCTAATTTATATTATTTTCTGTGTTCTTCTACTTCTGAGACTAAGTTGGCTATCTTTCTCAGTGAATCAGCTAAGCTCCAGTCTTAGTTGGCTAAGGATTTTGCTGGATCGATTCAGAAAAATTTCTTGAGTCTTCACCTTTCTATCTCCATCCTGAGTTTGAGATTGAGTCGGCTATCCAAATACTTAAGATGGCTAAGTTCCTATCTTGATCGACATCAACTAAGGAACTTTTTCTGAATTTCAACTCTTTCTGTCTTTTTCTCAAATTGAGACTGGATCGGCTAAGCTTCAAACTTGGTCGACTCAAGGACATGCCAAGCATGCCAAAATTAATTTTTTAAGTAGCCTTTCTTACTTAAACATGTTCAAGGCTAGACTTACCCTCTCAAACTTAATTTATGAATGATTGAGTTCGTTGAGAGGCCTTTCTAGTCTAGACTTTCTATTTATCGAAATCTTTTCATAATAACATTAATTTCTTTACTTCCAAACATGAGTTTTTGACTTGGGAACATCATTTGTACTTAATTTTAAGAGGGTTTCTTCTTGGATGAAATTAATCATTGAGAATAATGAGAAACCTACAATCACTCTCGAAAACATCATTAGTAAATATGATTTATACTCAAACACTTTTGATATCATCAAAATCAATTCTAGGGCTAATATGTATCAGCTACCTCCTTCTCCCCTCCTCTTCCTCCACCTCCAGCTTGTCCTCTTGCACCATGTCCATCCAAAACATCCGCACCTTGGGAGACCCCAGTGGTGGCTCTGAGTCCTACATCATTGGCTGCATTTAATCCAAGCAATTCGAAACTCTAGTGGTACGAAGGTGCTTAAAACACTAAGATCCTCCCTACCACTAAAGCTGGAGGACTCAACATCGTCAAAGACCGCTGCATCCCCGATAAAAAAGCAAGATCTACATGTTTAAGAAAAAGAAAAATGGATCGATCAAGAGTAAGGAATAATGAAAACTTTAGAATAGAAAGGGATGGGGAAATAGACATAAGTGGAGGGATTGGATTCAGTGCCAGAGGGGGCTGCGAAGTAGTCATCACAAAGATCATGGGTGAGGAAAGGGGGTCAGTTGGTGAAAAACTCTACTGCAATCTCAAGCTCTGATGGTTTATAGTCTTGGACAAAGGGGTTGTCCATGGCTCCCTCTCTATGTGAGTCGAGTGAAGTGGAGACCTAACCAAGCCTAGGCCCATCTGCCAAGCCACTGCCCATATTTATCTAAAGTTGAAATAGGAGATAAATCTCCAACACAAGCCCCTCCATTCACCTCCATGCGATAAAACCTCAGCTTCATCATCCCAAGCCCTCCCATTGCTCTCTCTCCCCCCTTATGCACCTCTCTCTCCCCTTCTATCGCTCTTTTTCTCCCTATGCACGATCTCTCTTCCACTCTCTTTTTCTTCATTTTTTTTCCCTTCTCTCCTCTTTTTCTTCTACTTTCCTCTTCATTCATGCTAGTTGCTATCCCTTGTCTTCTCCCTCCGCAACTCTGGGAAGACATAAAATCCTTCTTTGAACTTAATTTCTTAGATCTTAAATCTAATCTTGAATATGTTAAGGTAATAGTTGACATAATT
The DNA here is from genome assembly GCA_006176705.1 of Cocos nucifera. Taxonomy (NCBI): domain Eukaryota; kingdom Viridiplantae; phylum Streptophyta; class Magnoliopsida; order Arecales; family Arecaceae; genus Cocos; species Cocos nucifera. The sequence continues at coordinate 188,153 of QRFJ01000297.1, forward strand.
TCTAAAATCTTAGAAGATGGGATATAAATATTATGCAAACTTGATATCATTTTTAGGATAGAAAAATTATGTCCTATTTTAATCTAGTATTTTTAACTCCTTAATGGCTAGGTATTTTAATCTAAAAATTTTGTTGGAGGTTGTCAACTCATGATCACGCAATTTGCAAAATTTTAAAATTTTTGGAGGTTGTTAGCTATAATAAATAAATCATGGAATAAGATTGATGTTCAAGAAATGGTACTTAATTAGAAACTAAGATTTTAAAGCTTTTAAAGAATTTTATAAATTATTATAAATCAGTAACATGGTATTAATTTCAAATATATGTGTATTTTGGGATTATTAGGTGCAGAGAAGTCCAAGTGAAGTATTTGGATAACTTGGTTATAGGTAATTATAAGGTAAGTAACTTCCACCTAATCAAAATAATTATACAAAATAATGAATAAATACACTTTGGAAATATATTTTTAATTAATTATTATCAAATATTTTATAATTGGTGTTATTTGTTTTGATATACTGCTAAGCTTGGACCAAGCATAAAGCATGAATTTATTGTATTTTGAGCCTTTAAAGATTCATGATACCATTGCAATTTGATAATTATGAGTTTATTAGAATGGTTTCAAATTAATCAAATTTTGAAAATTTATTTATGGAATCTGTATGTTGATAAATGTAAGTTATCAATAGAAAAACCATGTTTCTATGTTGACCGTTAAAACTTTGATAATTATTCATCATTATAGATTATATAATGAATATTACAAACATACAAATGGGGTGAGAGTAATTGTATACATTGAATTTGTATAAGAATTAAACTCCCAGTCTACCTATATTCTAGACCCTATCAAAAGGCAGTTATATGTTGGCATTTGGTATTGATTGTTCTGAAACTAGCTACTTTAGGCACCTACTCTATAGGGATTAAATGTGGTACTTTGGACCTATTTTATAGGGGTTTAATACGATAGTTTGGACTCATAACAAGGATTACATATGGCCATAGTTATATAAATTGATGAGTTAATAGAATATTTTTAAAATATACGATCACAAAACATTCTTGGAAACTTTGATATAATCTTTTTGATTTTGATATTGGTTCTAAAATACTTTTAGATCATATATAAGCTTTTGATTTGAATGGTTATTTTCACATTACAAAATTATAAATATGATTAATTAAAAATGTTATACTGCTAAATTGGTTATTGTATCAAGTGTTCATTTTTATTACATTTACTTGATTCCTTTGATTGTGTCTTCATTACTTAATGGGTTATATTAGCTCATTCTTTTGATTTCTATATTTTGCATAACTAGTAGTATAAAAGAGGAATGGATAGATGTTGGAGTATGAGATTAGAGATAAGATCTATTTAACTACATCAGAACAATCTTTCAAATTTTGTAGAATCACTACTATAGTAAAAGGCTACGGCAGTGGTTCGAAACCGTTGTCGTAGCCCAAAAAATCGCTACCATAGCTTATAGCCTATGGTAGCGGTTACTTAACCGCTACCATTATTGCCATTATTGTAGGTCTATGATAATAATTTTTATAGCGGTTATCATAACTGCTGCCATAGATCATCTATGCCAATGGTTGACTAACCACTGCCATAGATCATCGATGGCAACGGTTGACTAACCACTGCCATAGGTATATATGACAGCGGTTGTCTAGCCACTACCATAGATAATCAATGGCAGTGGTTAAACAACCTCTGCCATAGATATCTATGATAGTGGTTATGCAACCGCTACTATAGCTCATCAATCACAGTGATTGTATAATCACTGTCATAGATCATCTATGGCAGCGATTGCATAACCGCTGTGATAGGATTCTATGGCAGTGGTTGACACGCGATTTACAATAGTGGTTGACATGCCTATGACAGTGATTGTCAATCGCTACCATAGATTTTGAATAATAAAAATATATATATTCAATATTTAATTTTTTTACCTGATAAATGCAATTTAATATATTACAAGAATATATCTAAAATAATATGAGAATACATATGAAATACTCAAATTTTATTATTGAATAAAATTTATTATAATATTTTTGAAAAAAAATCAAAATTCTATATCTAAATCTAAATCATCATCACCAGGAGGAGTTGGAGTACGAGCTGGAGGAGCTAGAGCTAGAGGAGTTGAAACTGAAACACTAGCCAATATGTCTTCAAGGCCCATGAAGTCAGCTCTAAAATGTGCGAAGAGCCTCGTCACCATAGTAGTCACAATGCTTTATAGCTGAGATATGCACTCCTCAGTTTGAGTAGCCCACTCCGTAGCCTAAGCAGCTCGCTCCGTAGCCTCAGCTGCCTGCGCCAATGCCTCCTCAAGCTGCTCCCGACTAATGACCTCAGAAGCATGTAAAGAGATGCTCGCCTCAGTCTAGTAGCTCATCGCCATATGTCCGGGCCTGCATCGGATGCTCTTAGAGTGCTTTGGTCCCAAGACTTGAGATAGATGGTTATGAAGGTCAAAGGTGTCCGGACCCTCGCTCGCGAGTACGTCTAACTACTTTTATAATTATAAATTTAAATAAAATATTATAAAAAATACTATAATACTAATAATACTAATTTATTTATTACTTACAAAAAATTTTTCGATTGTGGAGTTCATCGGCCTGTCCTTCTTGTCTATAGGCTGGATCAAAAGATGGCACTATGGATAGGCATCACCCCCTCTCTTGTTAGTTATAATAATGGATCAACTTATTAGAAATATGTAAAAAAAATATAATTTAATTTATAAACTAAAATTCAAAATTCATTACCTCTTTATGCATATAACTGGCCATAGACTCGAGGTCGAGAGTGTGCATGTACTCTTGAGCCGTCCAGTTCTCTCAAGTCCGACAAGAGGTAGCCTAAAAATTATTTAAATCATAAGTATTTAAATAACAAGTATTTAAAAAGTATTCAAATATAATTTTAAGTATATTAAAAAAATTTAAAGTTAAAAATTAAATCTAAAACTCCTGGCTCCTCCAATACCTAACCATCCTCTCCTAGTGACTCGGAAGACAGTCCTAAATGCAAGGAACAAACTCTTTCGAAGTGTCCCATTGATGCTCGAGCCATCCTCTATAAAGCTTAACCTTGTAGTTCCAGTACAACTTCTTAATTTTCTTCAGTCAAGCATATCAAGTCCTATTTGATCTAGGAACTTATACCTCCTCTGCAACAAAGTTATCAGAAATTAGTTACGAAATTATTCTAATCAAACATAGTATAAACATATCAAATGCATAAATATAATTAAGATATATTTATCCATATCTCCTTTTCCATTCGATCCTTGACACCAGCATCCATCAATCGTCAATCTACAAGCAGTATTGGAATGATGTCGAACTACCTCACAAGCACTCTGAAAAAGAAATGCATTTCTCACACGGCCTTCCAACTAGCCTCCTCTCTTGATCGTACTCTACCATGACCTGATGCTAGCCATTTTACACATATGGCATGCATGTGGGACCATGAAATATCCTACTGGATGATGCACCTACAATAAAAATATATTATACAAATATATAAGTGTATAATGGTTGAGAATTGTATCCTAAAGTCAATCATCTAGGTTGTAGATAGTTGAGCTAAATATAATCATACTTAAATTATTAATAAATAAAATTATTATTTTGATCTTTTAATCACTTTGTACATCTTTCTATAATGAACTCTTCTGTGATGAAGTCCTTAGGACTATTTAGACTCGACAAAGGAGGATTTATCGTTTAGTCCTCAAATGTGTTCGTGATTAAATAATTCATTATTATCCAGGACGATAATGTATCGAGTGTAGGTCATTGTGTGTCATAAGTGCTGATTATCCTCTTAACTAAGAAGTATGGAGATACTGTTATGGCGTGCAGGTGAAGTGTAGGGATACATTTCAATAAACGTGATCCAACTGTGGAGCTTTCTACTATCAAGAGTTGCTCGCAAAGGATATGGGTATAAGTGTTTCTTAGATCTGAGATCACCATGGTGACCTGCAAGCAACTCACTGCACTTAGGTACTGGACTATCTGAATTTTAAATTTAATGATGGAAGGCTACTGGGTGCAGTCAAGTACTTGGTTTGTCGGTGTGTGAGTCAAGATGGGATTGACCCCTTTAAGTGTTGGAGTAAGTGCATCACTGTATTTCAATTTAGCAAACCCTCGATCAAAGTGATCCATGTGATGGACACTGAGTTTTGAAATATATTATGGATGAATTTTAGGATTGACAGTAAATATTAGATCGTCCTTTGAGCATCGAGGTCAAGGAGATGAATTATATGGTAACCATATGCCACAGGTTCGTCGATGTTGCATTGCAATTATTCGATCTATCCGAATGTTGGATACTATTGCTAGATGGTCACATCAATTAGTACAAAAAATTAGTTTCTATGCTACTGGCTTAGGATTTGAACCTATGAGGTCACACACAATAGAAGTTTTTACCTGATCTGATGGTTGATATTGAGTCTCGATGACCTAGGACTCTATGGTCAAGAGTTCTATTAGATTGAAACTCTATGACCAAGAGTTTCACTGGATTAGGACTTTAAATTCTTCATGTCTGGGACTCTCTGATCGAGAGTCTTGATGACCTAGGACTCTATGGTCAAGAGTCCCACTAGACTGAAATACTGTGACCTAGAGTCCTAGTGGACTAGGACTCTGAGTCCTACTCATTTGGGACTCTCTGATCATGAGTTCCACTGGTCTGGAATTCTATGATCGCAAGTTTGATTCATTTGGGATATTGGGTTCAAGAGTCCCACTAGATTGGGACTCTTTAGGAGTTTAATATTGATGGAACTCTGATGTCTGGTAACCCATCCGATTGGAACTCTAATATTTTAGAGAATTAATTAATAATTTGATTATTAATTAGCTTAATTTGATTGAGTGATGAGGATTTGATCAAGTTCAATTGAATTTGATTCGATTGGGTTTGACTCGATCAGGTCATGAGATGACCTAATCACTAAGGAAGATTCGATCCTAATTTGATAAGGATCTGAACCTAATTAATTTTTAATTTAATTAAAATTTTATTAGTTTGAATTAAGTCTAATTTGGTTGGGTTAAATCTGATCTAATGGATTTAAATTAATTGGTTTGATTGAAACCAACTAGGACCAAGTCAAATGAGATTTGCATTTAAATTTTCCCTAGCGCCCACCATATTTGACTTTTCCACCTTGACCCACGCCCTCCTTTGATTTTTGCATGAGATTTCTCATGTAGAAATGAATGTGTGCCCTTCCTCTCTTTTGCCTTTGACCTGGTCCAAGTGTTGGATTGATTCAAACGAGATTGAATTCTCTTTTTGACCTGGTCTAAGGGTTGGACCAGTTCAAACTAAGTTGAATTTTGAATTCAACTTGGTTGGTTTGAAATTTGAAAAATCTAATTTCTTTCTTATCTATTCTCCATGCCTACCTATCTTTTGTCGCACATTTTTCTAGATGATTTTAGATTGAGGACGAGTAGAAGGAGAGTCCGTCTGCTTGTCACCCTCTTGGATGAGGTGTTGGAAAAGGATGGACCCCATTTGAATTCAAATACTAGAAGTTGGTTGAAACTAGTTCAACCAATCTTAACCTATCCACTCCACATGGAATTTTTACTTATTTTTCATGCAATAAATTATGAGAATTTTTGTGTATGAAGTATGAGGGATTACTTTCTATAGTAAAAATTTAAAAGTAATTGGGCATTGGTTTTGGGCAAAAAAAATTTTGGAGTGAAGGTGAGCAGAATCCTATAGCACTTTATTTTTCCTTCATGCCTCTATTCTCTTTTGATTTTCATATCTAAGGACACTTAATTTTTAGATATGATCTAAATAGGATTTATAGATTCAAAAGTTATCTTTTCATAAAAACTTATTTCATAGAGAAACTCCACACAAAAAGGGCGTGAGAGGGTTTTCAATGCATCAGGAATTTTGGGCCGAGTGAAATCCAAGACTTGGGAATCTAGGTTCGGATGGAGAGATTGAGTGCTGTGAGCATCAGATCACCATCAAATTTGAAACACCACTTCATCATCCTCCAAAGCACATATTTTAATTTTTTAGAGTATTTAGAAGATCAGAAAAAAGATGATCAATTAGATCGATCATGTCAGCCATTGAAGGCTTCGGTAAGGAGCTAGCACTCCAGTTGGACTGATCGAGATCAGAAGCTTCGTGTGGATCAACCATAGAGGCCAGACATGTGTGAGACCATGGTGCAACACTAGAGCATTATTTGATGGATTCAGATTATGGTGATCAGCTATCCGCGTATAGATATCGAGTTCTAAACTCATATCGATCAGCAGATTTGATTTGCTGATCAATTATATTTAAATTTTAAATTATATATTAGCATGTTTAGATCCTAAGTAGGATTTACATTGATTAGATCAATACATACAGTAGATTAATATTTGATTATATTTACTTTTGCTGCTATTTTATTCAAAAAAGTTTCGAAAATGCATGTTTAAATCCTACGCGATTTTCTTCAATGGTATCAGAGCAATTGGGTTGCTTGACATGTCTAATATGTAATTAGAAATTAAATATTAGTATATTTGATATACTAAATCTAGATAACTTAGTAATCGAGAATGAATGAGCTACCGAGCCATCCGATCATAAGGGATAAGTATGGTTTAAAGGCCATCTCCTTTCATTTAGTGGAAATCTCTTATGACGGTAGGGGTGCCATCGTAAACTCATTCATTAAGATGAACAGTGAAAAATTTTAATGATTAAAATTATTTTAATTATAAAATTAAATATAAATATATTTTAGATTAAATATAAAAAGATTGATTCATAATTTAATTTTTATTATATTTTATTTTCTATTTAAAACTAGTAATAGGTTGTTGTTTGATAAATGAACCAACCCATTTCTAAAATGAGTTGACCCATTTGAAAAATAAAAAATAAAAATCTTTCAAAGTTTGAAAATTATTTTTGAAATACCGAACCCTGATCCATCAGCCCAAAATCTTAATTAAAAGAATTAAGTATTATCTTCTAGATTCTAAAATTATGAATTAAAGATCCTAAGATAAAATCATAAGACTATAGGTTAAAGGGTCAGATGAATTAGGTCCATTAATTGGGCTAGACCTAAGGTTAGTTAAAAAATGGATTAATCTAGAGTAATTGATTAAATCTAACCAAGTGTTGAATTAGATTAGGTCAAGGACACTCTAGAATCAACTCCAATAGTTGTAATTGGACAAGTCCATGTCTTTAACTAGACTAAGATGGACTTGATTCATGGCTACGTAGTTAAGCCCAAAATTACTAGGTTGATCAGATTAAACCTAATTAACTAGTTGGTATCTAAGATAAGTTTAGCAGTCTCAACCAGTGATTTTTAATTGGGAGCTACTCGTACTGATTTGATCTTTGATGAGTTAATGGCATATCCCTTCTATTGATCTCACTTACCTGACCGACATGGTCGATTGAGATTTGATTAGATCACTTGATGATTCAGACTGATCCATGTCATTAGAAATTAGTTTGACTGATTTTAATCAGTAAGACTGTATTAAGTGTCCATGGACTTAAATTGATTCTAGTCCTGACTTATTGACTTGTTGAAGTCAGTGGAAGGGTTTGACTTGATGAAGCCAGTGGAAGAAATTGGTCTGTGTCCTTTCTATCTAAAATAACTTGTATTAGGTCCTTAAAATGACTAAGTTATGAGAATAACTGAGTCATAGCCTCCCATTAAAGTGAATAGTAATGAGTCCAATCTTTTGGATGGACATTGGAGGTGTCTTACACTTGATGTTCATCTGGATATTGAAATTGCTATCTATCATATGATGATTTAGTTGCACCCTCTTAATGGTGATTAGATTACCTAGAGCTTTCCTCGGATCTGATTATCATTGGTTTGATGCATCGAAGTCAATCATGTTAATGGTCGGACCTAACCAGATCTTTTCAGTGAAGGCCATAGCCTACTAATTTGGCATTTGGAGCAAAACCTAATTACTGAGAATTGTTTGGAGAAATAATTGATTGTGAACCTACCTGTAGATGCACGTGGGTTAGCCAGAGCTTTTTTTGGGCCCATTTGTAGTCTATGTGGATTGAAGTACCTGCTAAGGAGTTAGTGTAATTCCTCGAATTGAAGGTAGAGGCTACTAATTTATTAAAAATAATAGAAAAATCTTTAGGCTAAAATCCAAGTCTTTATGATTAATTAATTCGAGTACTAATAAGATTTCATATTTTTCTTTCAGATAAATAGAATGGCTAGTGTAAGTCCGCTCCATTCACTATTGGTTAGTGTAATTCCTCGAATTGAAGGTAGAGGCTACTAATTTATTAAAAATAATAGAAAAATCTTTAGGCTAAAGTCCAAGTCTTTATGATTAATTAATTTGAGTACTAATAAGATTTCATATTTTTCTTTCAGATAAATAGAATGGCTAGTGTAAGTCCGCTCCATTCACTATTGGTTAGTGATAAGCATTTAGGACCTAAGAAAGTCTAGTGCTAATCCTAATCAGGCAGATCCAGAGACGAATGATCCTCTTGATCCAAATTGGCTGAATAGTAGAAATCAGCAAGTGGTTGCTGGTCAAGACTGTTATATGATAACATCTTGCAATTTCTTCATATGTGATACATCTACCTGGGTGTTAGATACCGAGAGTCGGATTCATATATGCAATTCATTGCATGGACTTCAAATAGGTAGAAAATTTAAAAATGATGATAGATTTCTTAATGTTAGGGATGGAAGTAAAGTTCCAGTCTCTTGAGCTGTTTTTCAAAAATAATAGTGTCATTTTAAGTGACTGTCACTACTATCCATCTTTTATGATGAACATAATATCCGTTGGACTTTTGGCACAAGATGGTTATAGTTTATCAATAAAGGGACATTATTGCGATATCATTATGAATGATGTCACAATAATGCAAGGATAATTATGAAATAGCATTTATATTTTATCACAATCTATTAGTGTAATATACACATCGAATAAATGATCAAAACTAGATAATATCACTAATGCTTATATTTGGCACTGTAGGCTCGGTCATATAAACAAGAATATGATCAATAAGTTAGTCAAAGAGCATATCCTTGATATTGATGATTGTGAATTATTTAATATCTGTGAGTCTTGTCTTCTTGGTAAGATGACCAAATCATCTTTTACTGAAAAGGATAAGCGGGCCACTGAGCTTCTAGGTCTAGTACATATTGATGTATGTAAACCTATGAACACATGTGCTAGAAGTGGGTTTTACTACATTATATTTACTGACGATCTATCTAGGTATGGGTATGTCTATCTTATGAAGAGTAAATTCAATTTATTTGAAATGTTCAAATGATATCGAAATGAGATAGAAAAATAACTTGGGAAGAGTATTAAAATTCTTTGGTCTGACCGAGGAGGTGAATATCTTTCCAATGAGTTTTTGACATATCTAGGAGAGAATGAAATTCTCTCATAATGGATCCCTCTTGGAACACCACAACATAATATTGTATCTGAAAGAAAAAATCGAATCCTGTTAGACATGGTTCGATCCATGATGGGGTTTACAAGTCTGTCGATTTTATTTTGGGATTATGCACTAGAAACTGCTTGTTTTATTTTGAATAATGTTCTGAGCTAGTCTATTGCAAAGACTCTATATGAGATATGGACTGGGCGTAAGTCGACACTCTCTCACTTTAGGGTTTGAAGATGTCCGGCTTATGTTAAACATTTATAGTCAAAAAAGCTTGGACCTAGTTCTGATAAATGTTTGTTCATAGGGTATCCCAAGAAATTACTTCTACCTTGCTGAAGAACAAAAGATGTTCGTCAGCAATAAAGTGATCTTTTTGAAAAAGAAATTTCTTATTGAAGGGACACCTGCCTCTAATGTTGAACTTAATGAAGTTCGATAGATGGAAGAATCGACACATTCTAATGAACCTGCAGAACTAGATTTGATAAGATCAAATCCAGAGCCTATTGAAATGACACTAAGAAGATCCGATAGAGTGTCACATCAACCAAATAGATACTATGGTTTCTTGGTCTGGAACAGTGATTCTATCGAACTCGATGAGAACGATAAGGATCCAATCACCTATATAGATGCCATGTAGAGGTCCAACTCCGATAAGTGGCTGAAAGTCATAAAGTCCGAAATAGAATTTATGAAGGTCAACAGTGTATGGACACTAGTTGATCCACTTGAAGGATAAAATCCATTGGGTGTAAGTAAATTTTCAAAAGAAAATGGAGCGCAGATGGAAAGGTGGAGACTTATAAAGCTCGTCTGGTTGCCAAGGGATAACGTCGGTGTTATGGTATTGACTATGATGAGATATTTTCTTCAGTGGCAATGCTTAAATCTATTTAGATCATACTTGCGATAACAGCATACCTAGACTTTGAGATCTGACAAATAGATGTGAAAACAACTTTTCTAAATAGAGAGCTAGATGATGAGGTATATATGATACAACCTGAGGATTTCACATCCATAGATGAGTCTAAGGTGTGCAGGCTTCAAAGATCCATCTATGAATTGAAGCAGGCATCACGGAGTTGGAACATACGTTTTAATAAAGTAATCAGAATGTATGGCTTCGTTAAGAATGGAGAAGAACCCTATGTGTATAAATTGGCCAATGATTCTGTTGTTGTATTTCTTGTACTATATGTTAATGACATTCTCTTAATCGAAAATGACATTCCTGCATTATAGAGAATAAAAGTTTGGCTGTCGTCTCAATTCTCCATGAAGGACTTGGGATAAGCTTCCTACATCCTAGGAATGAAGATCTATAGGGATAGATTTAAAAGATTTCTAGGATTATCCCAGTCCACGTACATTGATACCATGCTAAAGAGGTTCAGCATGGAGAATTTCAAGAAGGGCTATCTCCCAATAGGCCATTGAATTTAGCTCTCGAAAAGGGATTATCTGACAACTCTTCAAGAGAGAGAGCATATGAGTAGAATACCATATACTTTGGTAGTGGATTCTATTATGTACGCCATGATATGTATGAGATCAGACGTGGCATACTCACTAGGGGTAGTGAGCAGATACCAGTCTGACCCAGGTGAGAATCACTGGAAGGTTGTGAAGATAATCCTGAAATATATGACAAATACCAAGGACCAGTGGCTCATCTATGGAGATAGTCACTTGAAACTTGTGAGATATATTGATTTCAGTTTTCAGTCAGATCATGATGATAGCAAAAATGTATTAGATTTTGTGTTTACCCTAAATAATGGAGCGGTCTGCTGAAAGAGTTTCAAGCAGCATATTATAGCCGATTCTATGTGCGAGGTGGAGTATGTCACGGTATCTGATGTTGCAAAGAAAGTTGTGTGACTGCAAAAGTTCATCGGTGAGCTGAGAGTGGCACTCTCCTTGGATGGTCTGGTTCTACTATATTGTGACAGCACTGAAGCCATAGCACAAGTGAAGGAGCTGAAGGCACATCAGCACACCAAACATATTCTACGTTGCTACCATTTTGTACAAAAAATCATGGAGTGAGATGATGTCGACTTTCAGAAGATCGATGAAAAGAAGAACGTGGCTGACCCCTTTACTAAAGCTCTAGGAATTAAAAAGTTCGATAATCACAAATGGAAAATGGATATTCGATACTGTTCTAAGTGGCTTTAGTCTAAGTGGGAGTTATTGAAAATTGTATCCTAAAGTCAATCATCTAGGTTGTAGATGGTTGAGCTAAATATAATTATACTTAAATTATTAATAAATAAAATTATTATTTTAGTTTTTTCATCACTTTGTGCCTCTTTTTGTAATAAACTCTTCTATGATGAAGTCATTAGGACTATTTAGACTCAACAAAGGAGGATTTATCGTTTAGTCCTCAAACATGTTCTTGATCAAATGATTTATTGTTATCCAGGACGACAACGTATCGAGTGTAGATCATTGTGTGCCATAAGTGTTGGTTGTCCTCTTAACTAAGAAGTATGGAGATACTATTATGGCATGCAGGTGAAGTGTAGGGATACATTTCATTGAATGTGATCCAACTGCAGAGCTCTCTACTGTCAAGAGTTGCTCAGGAAGGATATGGATATAAGTGTTTCTTAGATCTGAGATCACCACGGTGACCTACAAGCAACTCACTGCACTTAGGTACTAGACTACCTAAATTTCTAATTCAATGACGAAAGGCTATTGGGTGAAGTCAAGTACTTGGCTTGTCGGTGTGTGAGTCAAAATGGGATTGACCCCTCCAAATGTTGGAGTAAGTGCATCATTGTATTTTAATTTAGGAAACCCTCGATCGGGGTGGTCCATGTGATGGACACTGAGTTTTGAAATACACTGTGGATGCATTTTAGGATTAACAGTAAACCCTATATCATCCTTTGAGCATCGAGATCAAGGGGATGAATTATACGGTAACTATATGCCATAGGTTCGTCGATGTTGTATTGCAATTATTCGATCTATCTAGGTGTTGGATACCATTGCTAGATGGTCACATTGATTAGTACAGAAAATTAGTTTCTGTGCTGCCGATTTAGGATTCGAACCTATGGGGTCATACATAATAGGAGTTTCTACCTGATCTGATGGCTGATATTGAGTCTCGATGATCTAGAACTCTATGGTTAAGAGTTTCATTGGATTGAAACTTTATGACTAAGAGTTTCACTGGACTGGGACTCTGAGTCCTTCATGTTCGGAACTCTCTGATCGAGAGTCCTGATGATCTGAAACTCTAAGGTCAAGAGTCCTACTAGACTGGGACACTATGACCTAAAGTTCTAGTGGACTGAAACTCTGAGTCCTACTCATTTAAGACTCTCTGATCATGAGTCCTACTGGTCTGAGACTCTATAATCGTGAGTTCGATTCATTTGGGACACTGGGTTCAAGAGTCCTACTAAATTCAACTTGGTTGGTTTGAAATTTGAAAAACATAATCTCCTCTTTATCTATTCTCCATACCTACCTATCTTTTGTCGCACATTTTTTTGGGCAATTTTAGATTGAGGGTGAGTAGAAGGAGAGTCCTTCTGCTCGTCACCCTCTTGGATGAGGTGTTGGAAAAGGATAAGACCCCATTTGAATTCAAATACTAAAAGTTGGTTGAATCTAGTTCAACCAATCTTAACCTATCCACTCCATATGGAATTTTCACTTATTTTTCTTACAATAAATTATGAGAATTTTTGTGCATGAAAATGAGCAAAATCCTGGAGTGAAAGTTAGCAAAATCCTACAGCACTTTATTTTTCCTTCATGCCTCTATTCTCTTCTAATTTTCATATCTAAGGACATCCAATTTTTAGATATGATCTAAATAGGGTTTATAAACTCAAAAGTTATCTTTCCATGAAAACTTATTTTATGGAAAAACTCCACACAGAGAGGGCATGAGATGATTTTCAGTGCATCAGGATTTTTAGGCCGAGTGAAATCCAAGACTTGGGAATTTGGGTTCGGGTGGAGAGATTGAGTGCTGTGAGCATCGGATCGCCCCCAAATTTGACACACCACTTCATCATTCTCTGAAGCACATGTTTTGATTTTCTAGAATATCTAGGAGATCAAAAAGAAGATGATTGATTGGATCGATCGTGATCAGCCATTGAAGGCTCCGACGAGGAGCTAGCATTCCAGTGGGGCTGATCAAGATCAGGAGCTCCGTGTGGACCAACCATAGAGGCCAGACATATGTGCGACTATGGTACGATATCAGAGCATTATTCGATGGATTCAAATTATGGTGATCAACTATCCGTGCATAGGTATCGAGTTTTGAACTCGTATCGATCAGCAGATTTGATTTGCTGATCAATCACATTTAAATTTCAAATTATATATTAGCATATCTAGATCCTGAGTAGGGTTTACATTGATTAGATCAATGCATGCAGTAGATTAATATTTGATTATATTTACTTCCACTGCTATTTTATTCAAAAAAATTTTAAAAATGCATGCTTAAACCCTACGCGATTTTCTTCAATAATAACTATATAAAAAATAAATAATTAATTAATATAATAAAAATATACTCTTACTGGCCATGGAATCATGTGATGTGGATGCCAGTGGAGACTCATCGATGGATGGAGCATGTGCTGGAGATGTAGCTGATAGTGAAGGCTTAAATACCGATGGAGAAGTAGATGCCGATAGTGCCTGGGTAGTCGATATAGAGGTGGATGAAGTATGCTCCGATTATGACTCAGATGCGGAGCTTCGCATAGCCCATCGAGGGATGAAGATGATAGCTAAATGACATTTTGGTGCCATCATGACCTGCAACGTTAATGAACATTAACCAATATAACATATTGAATAATAATTAATATTAGTAGAGCATCAATAAATGGACTCTAATATTTAGACTAAAATATTAAACTCATCATCTAGTTGCATCTATAATATGAACATCACCATCACTCCTGATAAATATATCCAGGACCTCGATAGCACTAGGTAAGTTGTCCTAAAGGAGCACTTTGTATGCATAGTCCAACATCGTCATCAACCTCGATATCATCAAAGATATGCTTAGGAACCATCTTCACAACAACATTCTATTGAGGCTCCAATGGATCACTAATGTAGAAGACTTGACTAGCTTGGGAGGCAAGTATATACGGATATTTAATCGGAGATGGTGTTGCATGTTGATGAGAGTAAACTTCACTCATCAGTCTTCATCCCCGACTAAGACAAGGTGTCAAACCAATCGCATTTTATCAATGCAATTCTCTCTTTAGAATGGTAATCCAAGATGACTATCTTCTCTACTATCCCATAATAGTTCAGATCCTCCATATTAGGCTGTGAATCCCTCGAGCTAACATAACACCCAATGGTGGTGCTCAACATCATACCACTATTTTGTGTTTTCATGTTTATGGATCAACTATGAATATTAAATCTAAAGTCATTAATGATGAGCCATTTGTACTCATGCACGGTACAATTAGATTCTATTAAAAGAGCACGCACTTCAGGACTCACATCACCAAGCAATAATCTTCACACCTAAGAAGATGACACTTAATTAGTAAACATGTTCAAATAAGGTATACAAAGTAAGAATATGTAGTTGCTTACATGATCTTTGAACTACTGAAAATTTGTTGCTGTGCATTTTCTCTTTCTCCCACATAATTAGAGCATCATATTTTATTCTTATGATCTTCTTATATTTATTACATGCATAAATAATAAATTTAGATGTAATTAATATTTTTTTTCTAAGTATTATTAAATAAATAAGGTTGAGTGACTCACCTTATGTACGGCTCAATGACATCCCAGTTGAAGAACTCATAGCAATGCACTTTATCCCTTTCCTTAATGCTCAAATTAGTAAGGCCGTATGAAGTGAAAAGTCCACCTGACTATAAAATGGACTCAAATGCAGGCTTAATTAGCTCAATGTGTCTTGAGCTTGTTTAAGTATATGATATAAAAATTCATACACTCTTGATCCAAATAATCTTCTATTATGGATCCTGCCGAGCGATTCATATTCCTTACATAGGATTTCAGCTTTTGAATATTCCTCTCGATGGGATACATCCATCGACAGAATACTGGGCCTCCAAGTACAACTTTCATAAGGTGCACGGTGAAATACATCATAACTATGAAAAATGATGGTAAAAATATATTTTTCAGATCACATAATATAGTCACCGTCCTTGCCTTCATTTTCTTCACATTTTTCTTAAGCAATCTCTTTGCACAAATATCTTTATACAAGTTAAAAAGATGAATAATAACCATTCTGATATTTTTTGATAATACACAGTGAATGGCTATTGGGATCAACTCCTACATCAACACATGATAATCATGAGTCTTCAATCTTTCAAGTTTGACATCCTTACTATTTACACGCTTTGATATGTTGCTTGAATATCTATTTGGGATCTTTACATTCTCCAACACATGAAGAAATATGGATTGTTTGGAGGCATTCATAATATAGCATGTATGAGGGAGCCTCCACTATTCTCCCCCTATCGACTCCAGGTGGAGTGATCTTCTTATACCCCATTCTTTCAAGTCAAATCAGGAATTCAAATCATCCTTGATCTTATCCTTAATGTTCAAGATTATTTACAATAGGATCTTGCACACGTTCTTTTCAATGTGCATTGCATCTAAGCAGTGGCGCAATAAGTTTGTCTCCCAATATGATAAGTCAAAGAAGATGCTTTTTTTCTCCAATTAAAGTATGCATCATCTACCTTTGATCGGCACTTCCTTTTCTTACCACCAATTAGATCATCTTTTTTAAATTCAATACTGAAATCATCCAACTTTCTCAATATCTCACTCTCAGACATCCAACTAGGCACTTCATCTTTTTTAATAGTGCCATTAAAGGAGCATGCATCCCTTCTATATGGATGATTTTGATGGAGGAAATATTGATGTCCCATAAAGCTAAAGCTCCTTCAATGTGTCAACCTTTTAGATCGAATATTTTTTTTACAAACTAGATATGCTAGTTCACCTTTTATGCTCCAACCCGATATTAGGGCATAAGCTAAAAAGTCATTTATTATCCACAGAAGTGCTGCATGTATAGACAATGACTCATTCATCAAAGTATCAAAAGTTGGAACACCTTAAATGCTCCACAATTATTTCAGCTCAATAATAAAAAATTGTAAATAGATATTAATATCATTACTTACCTCCATCGATCTAAAGATAAGCACTATCTGGAAAGCAAAAGATTTTTTCATACACATTTATGGTGGAAGGTTATAAATATGAATAAACACTAGCCATACACTATGGATGGTATTCATGTGCTTGAATGGATTAAAACCATCACATGACAAGTCCAACCTTATATTGTATATCTTTTGTGCGAAGTTAGGATGCATTCATTAAACTTCCGCCATACCTCTCCATCGGCTTAATGACTTAATGTATCATCTTTTGTTCAGTCCTCTTCATGCTATCTCATGTCCTTCAATATTCTTATCGACATTAATAACTTTTATAGTCTTAGAATTAAAGAAAAGTGCCGCTTCAACTTTTGAGATACATAGAATGATGTGCCATCTTTATTCTATTTTTATCTTGATATACCGCATTCATACACTCATTTCAGTTGGCATCCCTCTTTCAATAGAGTATGTAATCATTGGGACATACATGTATCTTAGTGTAAGTAAAGCCCAACTATTCAATATCTTTGATGCCTCATAATTATTCTTCGAGATTTGTGCATTATCCAGAAGAATGTCCAGCAAAAGCTCTAGTATGCAATTTACTCCATTATTACTGAATCTATTGGAGCATTTAGCATGATACAACCAAATTAAAAACTCAAGCTTCACCATCTTTTCATACCTAAAATACAATGAAATATTAGCATCCTCCATCAACTTGCGAACGTTCTCCACATCCTTATTGTTTGTCATTCCACCAACTATAGAATTAGGCATGGATGTAGATGT